>UZAN01041013.1:15326-38140 GCA_900618425.1 Echinostoma caproni
ATGGTGGTGTTCCCATCGTGAACCTGAATCGAGAAATGCAACAATGGCAATACGATTGTTCGACGCCAGTTCACATTTACTACTTGTGAATGTCATACGCTAACTTTAGTTCACCCGGTTTACTTTGTGTGGTGAAAGCGTTTAAGTAATATTACATGATCTCAGCGATAAAGTATATCTAATTCAGAGCCCACACTCAGAAAAGTGCGTTTTTCAAAACATTCCAAAATTTTAGCTTGTATTTTCTTTTAAAATTCCGTAACTCTTATGCAAATTATGTCATATTACGATAATCCTCGTTGCGTTATTTCTATTGCGGTTGATTTGATAAAGTTTTGACACTAACTTTGGCCGAGGCGATCGCCATTCGCCTAATAAGCCCCAAACTGTGTACCCAAAAACGACCGTTACAGGTGCTCCATTTACCTTGGCCGTGTGTGAAAACCAAGACAGAACAGGACGTGTCATTTAACCCAAGTGGGGAGAGGTCACATCAACTAACACGATAAATATTCCTATACACACACACACACACACACACACACTTCCATTACTCGCTGCCTCCGATTAATGAACTTAAATTGAGTCAGTGGCTATCATTATGTAAGAAATTTTCCACTGAATGATCTGTGAGAGCATGACTAGAAATATCCGAAAACAATTGTAAGCTCAACAACTCGTTTCTCAACAATAAGTGTCATGGGAATTGAGGCGTGACCAAGGCACATCTCACAATCGTTCCCCCGCGCTTCAGTGCGAGGTAAGGAAATCTGTACTACATGGTGGTCATCTGTGTATAGACATATATAGACATCGCTGGGAGGCTTGTCAGCTCCGATGAGGTCATGCGAGAGAGCTCGAAATGATGATCAGACAACTTGAAACGATGTGGGGACAACTTGAATTGCAAAATGTATATCGACGATCGAATGAACTCTTTAACAAGGAAAGTCAAGAGGCGTTTTTTGTCCTTGTGCCCGACTCATCATTTATAGGTTACCTTTTCGTTTACTTTTTTCTAAGTGAAACGCTGTGCATTTAGTTTCCCTGCATAATATATATATATATATATATATATATATATATGTATATATATATATATCCAATGGTCATCCTTTCAGAGCCAATCCATTGAAGAATCAATACTATGATTCCATGTTTTTAGGTGGTTTGCAAACAAGGTCATTGTGACGAAAATACACTTCCTGGGTACAGGTATATGGATGAATTGGCAAAATACTACCGGATATGCCTACCTGACGAGCGGCAAGAACCGGTCTTGTGCTTCCAGGGAAATTTTTTCCAGTCATTCACATACTACCTGTTGTAATATATATATGATAACATACATTGCTGTTTGCAGTAAGCAGGATCTTTTAGTCACGTGTAGGTAATTAGAGTGTTTGCACTTGTGAAGACGTTCACTCACTCACACAGGTACTAGTGCACACCACATCATTTCACCGGTGCAGTTATTGAGGTAGTGTCGTATTACTTATAGAATGAACTATTTAGTAATCACTGCAGTAAACCTACCATCTTGAATCACTATATGTTTCTGTGGTGTGTTATGATTCCGCTTATTTGATCCAGAGCGCAAAGCAGACACGTAAATGAAAAGCATTTCAGAGTTAGGTAAAACATAAATGTATTTCCATCACTTTTGTGTCGTTAAATGTCTTTATAAATGAAATATTTTGTGAAAGTGTGTCTTCCAGTAGGAGTCGCCTTGCCATTCATTATCAAAAAGAGTTGGAAGTACAGTAGAGATTGCTTACATATCGCTGGTAGTGCATACCTACTGGATTCACAGGGATTCCAACGTGAGCACCAGGATAACTAATTTTGCGATCCGAGTTAGCTCGTGGTAGCTCTCCTCACTGTTGCAATCAATGAATCTCGTGATATGCATAGAAGTAAGAAGTAAGAAGTAAGTAAGAAGTAAGTATTGGGCACAAACTACAAGTATCGTAATTCACGTACAACAAAAAAGCATATCATCAGCCGGTACTGGTCGTACAAGTTATCAGCAGTCAGCTGATCAATAACATGCAGACACTTGGTGCAGTCTGATTGGTCAGTGTAATCACGGTCTCATGTGAGGAACGTCCGTGTCATGTGCGTGTATGTTCATATGTATGTGCGTATGTATGTGTACATCGAGCATCGCTGTTGTGCAATCGATGGGAGCAATATGCATAAGAGTTATCAGTGCACTGATGATGTTGCCCAGTCTGACTACGAAACGTCTGCGAACAACACTTCCAGCTCGGAGAACACACCATCAGAAACATCCACATCCCGAGCTACAATCGTTCCATATTATTTCCAAACAGGAGCGGAATAGAACAACAACTTGTTCACGGGTTAGTTCACAACTGAGATTAAATCACTTTCGGTATGATCCTTATGATCACTCTCTTCGACGAGGAAATGAAGTATCAATTCTTTGATGAATGGAGAAACCTGAAGCACTCACTATCACCAAAGTTGAAGTGACACGTATGCCAGCCAAGGGTGAACCGCGCTGCCATTAGGACTACTTCTAGCGCAACCAACGAAGTATCGGTCCTTCGGTTATCACCAATTCAAGTTCCAGGGATAGATACTAAACTCAGCTCCAGCGTAGAAGATATACAAAACGCGACTAGAAACCGGCCAAAGTGCCTCCGGGGTAAGACACTCTGAGAACAGAGAGGCATCACAAAGTGCATCCGCCATTTCGCTTAAAACAAAGACGATCGCTTGTGTCTACACAGACTCGCAGAGCCTAATCAATACGATCCCGGTAACTGAAGCTACTGACTGAACATAGCCCCGTGGAACTCATAGCAATAACGAAGACCTGTTTGCACGAAGGGATACTAGACTCCGAAGTTGCGATCCCCGGAATGCATATTTACAGAAGGAACAGGTCACAAAAGCGGGTGAGTCATACTTTACGTAGTTCACTGTATTCAATCCGAACTAGTGACTGACCCAACTCTGAATGAATACTCTGAATGTCTGTGGGTCACCATCAAAACCGAGGGTCCACAAACAAACTTAGTGGATATAGTGTACCAACCTCCAAGCACTAGTGCAACTGAGGATAACCAGATATTAGCTTGCTTAGGAAGGTCCACCGAGCTAGGCCACAACAACAGATTAATCACAGCTTAATCGATTTGCTTTGCGAATCATACAGCCCAGAGCCTTGCGGAATCCATGCAGGTCTGCTTCCTAGAATTGTGTTTTGAACTGGATCTGGGGGAACACGTAAAAGGGCCTACCAGGTGGAGTCATGAGGGCACATCATCCAGACTGGAATGTGTATTGTTCAACGACCTTTACCTGGTTGACACCGTACTGGTTCCATGACCCTTTGGGAAAGAGCGATCACGGTATCATAGGTTTCGAATTCTTGATCAAAACCACTAGGAGCATAAGTGAATAACTCCTAGGCCGAAACTTCTATAAGGCAGACTACCTGGCGCTCAAAAGAATCTTGACAGCAGTGAACTGGTCGGGGGACAGACAAGAGGCGACACATGATGACCTATGCATGGAGCTGGTCGCCAACATCCAAATGGCGGTAAACTCCACAATTCCGATAAGAAGTGTTGGAGTACGGAATAAAGTTTCTACATGGATTAGGAGTAGAACCCATAAACTAGTAAACCCGAAAATGTCACTCGTGGAACAGATACCAAATCACGAAATCACAAAGTCATACGAAATCTACAGAGAACTGCGGAACCGTTGCACTGACAACGGTCTGGCAAAAGACTGTTCCAAATACAACTCTGTGAAGTGTCAAGGCAAATCTCGATATGCTCTACAGGTGTATTTCCAAGGTAAAATCAGTAGCTACAGGCATAGCAATGATAAAAGAGGGTAACAATGAAACGTCCTGCAATATCGAGGCAGCCGAAGCTCTGGCCAGACACTTCGAGATGATGTTTGAAAGTACACTGCAACCCCACGACGAGGAGAACAAGCGTGAAACCGGCCACATCAAAAAACTTTCATTCATCAACTTTGAAAGCACCANCATACGCCTCAACACCTCCCCGGGGCC
This sequence comes from Echinostoma caproni, assembly GCA_900618425.1. Classification (NCBI taxonomy): domain Eukaryota; kingdom Metazoa; phylum Platyhelminthes; class Trematoda; order Plagiorchiida; family Echinostomatidae; genus Echinostoma; species Echinostoma caproni. Next base: position 19,387 of record UZAN01041013.1, read on the forward strand.
AGACAACACACCAGAAATTCTGCTGAAGAACTGTGCCGAAACACTGGGCGCTCCACTGTCCAGACTGTTCCATACCTCCATGGACAACGGCAGACTACCGACCGACTGGAAAACGAGCATCACAACCCTATCTATAAGTCAGGGTCTCGTACTCTCCCAGGTTACTACCGCCCAGTATCGCTCCTTCCTATATTCTCAAAATTATTGGAAATTATAATCGACGATGGAATTAGGAGGTACCTGAAATCAACCGATTTCCTAACCTCTGAGCATCATGGCTTTAGAAAGGGTCTTTTTTGATGTTGACTGGATTAAAGCAGCCGATAGGGTTCATGGTCTTCCTAGACCCATCCAAAGCTTTCGATAAAGCCTCGCATCGTGAATTAATTAAAAAGCTAGTCGAATGTAGAATATACGGTAACCAACGCAGATGGTTGAAGGAATACGTACATGGTCGCTAATTTAAAATGAGGTTCAACAAGGAGCTGTCTTCTCCGCATCCAGTGCTTAGTAGCGTTCCTCAGGGATCAATACTGGGCCTCCTACTGTTCATAATATATATCAACTATCTGCCACAATCTTTGACGTCAACGGTTCTTTTATATGCTGTTAACGTTAAGATTTGGAGGAGCATCCAAAATGAGTGGGACGGAGCTCTCCTGGAAGGAGACCTCGACACCATTGTTAAATGGAGCACACCGAACGGTCTACTCCGGAACCGCACCAAGCGCCGCTTGATTCATCTGAGGAGAGAATCTGTCAGAAGGTAATTCCTCCAATCCATGCCTTTAACTATCTCGAGGCAATTCTTCTTACTCAAACAACTGTGCCCGCATGGCGAAAACGTAAAGCTCTATACAGCATTTCATCACCAGATCCCTCGACAAAATGGAGTCCGAATGTTTCAGGCTGATTTACAGCACGTATGTATGATCGCACCTAGAATGTGATATACGGGTTTACCCTCTAATACTGATGAGAGACAAAAGGGTCCTCGAAGCAGTTCAACGTAGGGCACCTAAAACAGTTGTAGATCTTGCAGTGGCTAAACCTGTTCAGTCTGTCTCACAGGCGTCTGCGAGAGGACCTGATACTAACGCACAAAATTGCAATAGTACCAGATCACCGCAACAAAGAGCTACTAACCCCGTCGTCTAACCAGCAATTACGGGGTCAGTCGATGACTGGCCAACACCAACAGTGCCGGAAAAACAGCAGACGGTTACACTTCTCTTTGCGAACCACATCTGCATGGAATGCTCTCCCGGAGGACGTTGTTTCCGCAACCACAACACAATCTTTCAAGCTTAGAATTGATAATTTTTTTCTCTATTCAGGGTTCGCTTGGAACCATGGGAATTGAATACCTACCATCAACGTGAGATGGACCGCTGGCTGGTCATTACAGCATACCTGACACGGCAACTATTGTAGCTTGTAGTTTAAATGCACATGCACTAAGTCATTTCCATCAGCTTGGCCCAGGCCTTGACTTGGTATCACTGTTCCCTTCATTTTCAGAAATCCTCTACCCACTGTTACTGGTTCCTTTAAGCATCTGGCTGGAGTTAAGATCAAAATGAAGACAAAATTTACAGAACCTCATCCGGTTACCAGATCTCTCCGAGAACACTTAAGAAATAGGCAAATCTACGGGCCAATGAGCTTTGCCTGCCTGTTAATTAGATATTTTGCATTGGATAATGCAATAGTAATAAAAAGTCCGGGGTTAAATTAAATATAGGAGATAGAAACAAGTGACCCAAGCTAAATGAAAATACTGGTCGTTCATAGGGGAAATAATGCCTAGGACGAAGATGATCAATTCAGTGATGTATGAGTACTATGGCACTGGAATTACTTTTATCATCAAGGAAAGCAATGTAAAGCACATTTAATTTAAGCATATTTTAAACCGCTGCACTTCTCGTTTGCATGTTTATTAGATACAGTCTGTTAACTTGTAAATTAACTCTCACTGCACTTATCGCACGGTGACAGTAGAATGGGATCAGATCGCTATTAGGAGTTCCTAAAACCTGTATTACTCAGCATACATAATCCCTGACTAAACAAGTGAAATGCGTTGACATTGTACGCAAAAGAATAAACCAGGGATCGATTTGAAACGCATGCTTCGGTGAATCAATATATAAAAGACTGAAACAAAATGATCGATACACTTTCTCTTGTGACTGTGAATACTTGGACCACAAGATCCACAGTGTGAAGCTGTAACATTCTCAGCTTTTGAGGTAGAGCGATCGAGCGAACGAGCGAGAGAGAGAGAGAGCGTGAGCTAACGTGTGCGCGCGCGGGGAAATGCTCGCATTCACTCATGAATGTTCCTCCCATCTGCTCACAAAACGATATGAAAAGGCATTCAATTGCAACTGACCTTGTGGGGACGAAGAAAGTGCACGTAACCAGTGGCATCGGCAAAATATGCTTATTGTTGTTTTGTTATTTCCTAATCGATTTTTCACACTTTTTTGATGGATATCACAAGGAAAAAACTTGATACGGGAACAAATGATCTGTCAAATTATGTCCCCGGGATAGATGTTCTTGTTTAAATTTAGATTCTTTATTCACTTATTCGGTATTTTTGTAAGGTTTGAAATCAAGAGCAGTAACAAGGTGCATAAGATTGATCGAGATTCAATAATATTTTGATAATCCAATGGTCATTGGGAAAGAACAACCATACCATATTTACAATCCAAACCAATGCAAGCGGTATCAACAAGTACAATCTGACAACTGTTCCACCTACTTAAATCTCTTGATGGGCAAAGAGAAGAGGTCTCATCAAAAATCATTGAAATCCATTTAGATGTGCAAATTGTTTACTGAGTGCTATTTGTTTATTACCAACCATTATTTGTCATTTCTTCAAACTGACTATGGTCTAACACATTACCTTCCCTCCTTTCCCTAACATAGTCATAAATACATTTGCTGAATAAAATACTGGTCTGGATGGTTCTACAGACCGTAACAGTGAAATACACTGAAGCAATCGACGAAAACCCACCTAGGGCCAACAGAAAGAACTTTATCTAACCTTGGCTCCACTCTGGCATTGTGTCTGACTGTTTCCCTACCGTGACTAAGGTTACGCGAATATGTTTTACTTTTCTGCCCCGAGCACAAGTAGAGGTGCAGCAACAGAATTCTCGTAACATATTGTGTTGTTCCTAAAAATGTTGTGTTCTTCATTCGAGTACGCAATGGTGACACTGGAATAGAACCATAACATTCTCTACATCCTACTTCCTCATCTCGGGTCAGAACCAGTAAACCAGCCCAATGTTCATCTGGAATTTGGGTTCCATCCTAAAATCAAGGCCATACGAACTGTGTGTGTGTGATTTGGCCATCAATCGGGGAACCCTGAATTTGAAAAAGTTTCTTCTATTTCGATTTATAGGTCAATAAAAGTTTTATATTCCAATTACATCATTCCTAATGGTAACAATTTAATCGCAAAAAAAGTAACTAGACAAGCATAAGCGTTTTTATATCCTAAAGAATTTATCTGAGCCTTCAATGAAGACCGAGGAATTCTGCATAAACTCATGTAGGCCATCGTCCTAGGCAAGATCAATTTCATTGATCTTGAATAAAAATAGCGATTACGGAGACCGTACCGGTAATTAGTTGGAATAAGTAGTGGCATGCAATCATGAAATCCTATTAGATCCTGTCCAAATGAACAACTTGCTATTCAATCGAGATCCACGATGGTGATATCGAATCTACAATACTTTTAAAATAGAATTGAAACAATTTCAGATTTGTTCCATACTGAATGAAGTAGAGACAAGTACCGATACAATCGATAATGTCTCTTCCGAAGTTTACGTGAACACTAGTCTTGAATGAATGAACTGCTGCACCTAATAACTTTGTAACTGGAATTTCCCGCGACTAGTTCTTTTTAGTGATATGATGCACAAGATGTCGTTTAAATCATCTAATTTTTATACAATCTTTGAGTATTCAAATCTCCTAAATTGATCAATATTGGTATGGTGATGAATAAATCTCATCATTGCATAGGAAAACTAAAGGGAGGTTACTTACGAACTTTTTAAACTTAGTGATTATAAAAGTAGAGTATGTCCCTGTTGCAGCACTCTGTACCTCGCCACGTAAGGAGCATGAACTGGTTATGCTTCTGGTGAGTATCACTTATGCGGTTAGGCAACACTGAACAATAACTAAGTAGAAGGACCACCAACAAGGTCATGTTGGTTAAATTCATGCATACGCCACTTTTCGAAACACCGGAATGCTACCTTATGGGAGCTGGAACAATAAAAAATTTTGTCCATAAAATCCGAGTATCAGCGTTAACGCGATTTCTAGAAAAACTGATTGACCGATAGAGTTCATTGGTAATCTTTTACCCGACGGTAATGATATAACTCCCAGAATAAAGGCATAATGTGACAAGAAATCCCTCACGAGGTCACGAGATGGCTCTCTTCTGCAGTTTCACATCAGATAACAAGTGCGTTGAGGTTTTTGCCATTATTACACATATATGCGGAAGTGTGAAGGTACTTGAGGGTGTATTTAGGTGTAGAGGAAAAGTATTCTATGCTGTTCACAAATCATATACAGTTATTCTTCCAGGGTAGACTAAATTAGAAGTTCACGAAACCTGAAGTCCGAAGAGCGCCCTAGCTTTTCCCTATTTCACTGCTGATAGTCAAGCTTGGAAACTTTGGGAAGCACTTTTCGAGCTTTTCGAGCTTGATGAAACCTTGGAAAACACTTTTCTAAACTTTCAACAACCGCCGAATTTACCTACATCTTTAGTGCTTGTGGGATGTTTTGCGTTTTGTTGCTGTCAGTCCACTTGTTCCGGTTCTTCTTATGTTATTTTTTGGCCAATTGTTTTTATTTTTTGTGAACTTGATGTTCACAGTGGAAATGGAGATGACAAAATGGCGTTCACGGACATCTTGATCATCAGAACGGACTCTGAAACATTAGAAATCTCGGTTCAACGCCAGGAAATACACATGGATCAAAAGAAAAACTTCAAGAGTAACCATGTTATTTGCCACAAACGCTACTGATTAAGGACTAAGTAAACTCGAATTGCAACGCACTACATGCAGACAGGCCAACAAAGAAAGAATAAGGACACATCTTTAGAGTATTCTCCAGCAAAGCCTACACAAGCAGCTTCATAGAATGAATTCTGGCCACGAGAAGGAGCAAACAACAGAACTATTTTGCAGCACATCAAAGAAACTTTATAGGTGAAAGCAAGATTGCTGAAGCGATACAAAATCTCAGTTATCTACATTAAGGAAAAAACAGAATAGTTTCTAAACATAAACAGATAGACAAGAGTTACGAAATATACAGGATAAAATGCAAAATGCAAACAGTGGACAAAATGGAAGAATAATATAAGGAAGGAAAAGTGAACATTGATCAACAATCGGGAGGTATGACCCACTCCCATGTATTTCTCCTCATTAGGATGACGAAGAACGTAAATTTGAATCATAGATCATGCCCGGTCAAAATACGCTAGAANTAGAACATTTTTTGATGTCTGACCGTTTCAGTTTCAGTTTTCACAACTGTCACTCATGCACTATCATGTGTCGATTTTGGTTTCTGTCTTTTAGCCGCTCATCTGGATAAGAGAGCAGAATGCAGATTGGAATGTTGAGAGATGATTCGAGGGGAAGATAGAGATAGCTTGGAGTTGCAAGAAAATTGAATAGATGCACGAGCGCCAATGTATGCGACCCTCAGTCATATCACTCACTCACTGTCTCTAACCACCGGTTACCACGATCTCAAGATCCGCATCCAGGGAACATAACGGGACCTATGTGACCCAGTGTCCTCGTTTAGGTTTTCATACTACCATACTGGGTCTTAATTTCACCGCCCTCAACCTTTCCACCCAATATCTGCCTCGCAAATGTCTCACTCCATGGCAACCCATTTGGTGGCATTCGCAATAGATGCCCCAACCACCGTAGTCTATGAAGGTCGACCACTTGATCCGGTGGGCGACCGCGGTTTCCCAAAACTGTGCGCCTAACCTCATCATTGCTCGTACGGCTTCCCCACCAGATTCGTGCAATGCTGCGTAGACAGCGTGTAGAACAACGCTGTGTTGTTCGAACACCGAAAATTTATGCTTAACCTGCTTCCTCAATGACCAAGTTTCTGCGCCGTATAGCAGAACTGGCCGGACTGCCGCGGCATACACTCGACCCAACCGGATGTCGCGCCGATGCCACAGATGTCTGAAGTTAGCAAATGCCAACTGAGCCTTCTGTATGCGAGCTGACACTTCATCCGTGATGCCTCCGCCGGATGAGATGTAGCTGCCCAAATAACAAACTTATCCACATGCTTTATTACGTCTCCAGTTAAAATAAGCCTCGGTGCTGGACCTACCCACTCTTGTAGTGACATTTTACACTTTGAAAGCGCAAAACGCACATCGAGCATTGTCACACTAGCACTCAAACTATTCGGAAAAGTCTGCAATTTACTTGGACCTTTACTTCGCCGCATGAAATCGTCTGCATACTCCGGATCAGACAGTCTACCACCCAGAAGTAAATAGATGCCACTATCTGCGCACGAGGATAGGGCTGTTTCAAGAATTACGTCTATGACAAAGTTAAATAGAAGCGGAAGCCTTTAATGGATCCTCGCTAACGGTAGCTAGTGGTGATGTGGTTGATTTGAGTCCAGCTTTGTTAAGAGCTTGGCGGTTTACAAGTGAAACGTTGTCTTTGCTTGTGCGAGAAGTTAGTGCTTGACACAAGCAGTCCGTGGTCAGCATATCGTTGGAGTAGGCATTCTCTGTTGTTCGTCCGGTTGGCTGGGATTCTATGTGGTCCACCAAGAAGCATTTCTGACTCATCCAGGGATCCCACTTGAGAATTGATATCTCCAGAGACCACCACGATGTCTGTTGACCGAGCACTTTTCATTAGTTGAGAGAGTTCCTTGTATAATTCATCCTTCCTCTCTAGTGAACTGCAATCGGTCAGTACATACACCGATGCTTCGTTCCGTAACTGTTAACCCATCCTGAACCAACCACGCATAAGGTGCAAACTCGGCTATTAACCGGGATCCAGTCAAGAACCGGGCGCTCAGTATTGGCACTTAGATCAATCCCAACACCACGAGATTTGGATTCTGAATCGCCTGATACACGAAGAGTGAGGCAGTAGTATGAGGTTGGATCTGGAGATCGCAAGATGACGACTGAAGTAGGGTCTTGTATGCGTGTTTCGGAGACAGCACACATCTAAACTGAAATTTTCAAGGGTTCTTGTTGTGAAGACATTTTGGCCGGTCGGATAGAGTGTGCGAACATTAAATGTGACTAAGTGAAACGGAGATTTTGGTTCCAAAAATCTTTTAGCTTCTGTTTGGATGACCGTTCTACTTGAACACTAAGTCAAATTCCATGTATGGTGCAGACCGTAGGCATGTCGCACGGTTTGGGAGTGGGAGGAAGAACTAAAAAGATGAGGAAGTGCGTTTTCCAAATGGGTGCCTAAGAGCTTGGCGCACGAAATACTTATAGAAGGGGTTTTTATTTGTGAACCCTGACCGGAGCCGTTGACTGAAAAGTCTGACCCTCATGGCAGTGAGAGGTAGATCCAATGCCGTGGTGTGATCGAAGCAACCGTTGTAAACTTCTAGAGACCTGTCACACAAGGTCTTTGTGTTTCGGTTCAGTGTGTTGTTCTCGGGTGTGTTGAATGTTGATCCGCTGTTCGGAATTGGTCTCATGCATCCAACAAGACAAGCGGAACGTGGACGGGACAGCGTTTATTGGCTGATGGCTGCCCAGCGGTAGCTGTTCAATGAACTACTAGGTTTGGCAGTCTTCGATGAACCTGGTAAGCAGGTATACCGCACCAGGTTAAGCAGAGCTAAATGCTACCAGGCGCGTCCAAGGTGTTAGCCACAGCGAAGTAGGTAAGTAAGTATATCGAACTGGACAGTGTATTCACGTTTATGCGACTTAAAGATCAAATGGTACTGGTAATGAATGAATCTGATAATGAACCAAAAGACCCCTAACTCGAGGGAAAAACAAGCTCCCTCCGAGCTCGTTCGACAGGGTACTGGGCTGGGAACAAGGGAAACAATGAATAAAAAAAACTGGTCAAAGAAAATCCCCAGCTGGAGGTAATATCCCTCTAAGAGCACTCCTAATCTCAGTGAACAGGGGAAAATTAATTCGGTCAACCAAGGCGACGTGAACCAATTTTCAATACATAAAATTGTTTCAGTCAAGTCTAATAAAAATTGATGGATTTTGTACCCAATCGGGTTTTTCATTATTGTCCCGAAGTATTAACATTTTCGCACCTCTGGGACCGTCTTCTTTAAGGCAAATCAGTTTATGAGTATCCTCAAAAATGGTCCAACTTTAATGTATCATAAAGACATTAAAATTACCAGATAAATTCTGACCAATATGAGTGCTTTGAGTACTAAGCAATGGAGAATAATGGGGTGAGGTGAATAGTCTCTTGCACTCTAAAGAGATAATTTGAAGAACACAAATCGTAGACGAACATATTCACTCTGTTATTATCTTCCCAAATTGCTACAATCCTATTTATGTAAGAAAATAACGAAATAATTATATAGTCGAGTCACACAGTCAAAGTCAATTAATAATAACCAAGGGGGAGGAGCGAGTTTCTCTATAAACCTTCTCAAATCCAAGAAAAAACTGTCGTTATTTTTGGCGAATCAGGTATAACTTAGCGTGAGTACGTTACCTGTCATCCTGTCATCCTTATATCCGCAGCAACTTCAAGTGAATCCACCAGTCGCATTATTTTGGAAACCCCACAAAGTGAATCGCGCTTCCGCTGTCATAAACGGGTCTTTCGCAACGCTTGTTCAATCGAAATAAACTGCTTTCTCCATAAACAAGAGAAGATAAACAAAGTAAGATAGCGAACTACGGAGTAAGGACTTGGTGGAGTTGTTTCTGATTGTTCATTCCCTTGTCCGTTAATCGAGTTGGCCTTGGAAGAAAATAACCAAACACGGCGGTAATTGATCTTCATAGGTTGAGTAAGAAATCGAGTCACGTCGAGATAAACTAGTGACCATGCTCACTTGTGGATGTTACATGAATTGTAGCATGAGCGAGTTTAGCTTGGGCCATCAATAACCTACTAAGTAGACGTCGTTGAGGGTGAGGTTCTCTCGAATTCAACCGCTTCTTTCAAATCCAGCAGATCGTAGATAGCAATCTAAAAGTACTAAGGAAAATCAATCAGTGTAGCTTGCAAGCATAAGGTCCGGGTTTATCTCAGGTTCTACTGTTGATCATTGGGTCGAGAGCAGGCATCTGGAAGAAACTACTTCTATTTTTACCATTGTTTGCTGAGTCTTTCAACACAAATCCAAAACTATTCGCTTTAGAATGATTATAGCAGTCACCACTCGCTTGATAAACCCAGAACTATATGCACAAAAAACACTGATTCAATGACTCAAACGTTCCTAGTCGAAAGTGGATCACATCACGCATGAGCGGAGTGATCAGCGAAATCCACAGTCAGTTCCAATAAACCCAATCATGCCCGAACTAGGAAACTACGGAGGAACTTTTCCTTCCACCTCTTTACTCACATTCATTGACCTCAAACCACAAACCCTCAATGCTTTAACCAAACCCCGCAATGCTTTAGCCATGACCCGTAGTCTTTTAGCCTGGGCGCACAAACTTTAGCCATACCGCTGTGGGCGAGTCAGATCAAAAGTATCGGAATATTCGGAGGTCAAAGAATGTTGACAACATTTATTTTCTACAAATATTGATGTTGCAAAACTTGGTTAAGAAGTGAAAAGGTGTGTCATTAGCATGCTGCACCACGTGTTGCTCGGAGAAGGTTTAAGCGATATGCCCGTTTCGTCAACCCATTTGACACATCTCGTACAGCTTCAAAGTTTCCGCATAACATGTGATACTCTTGGGACTAAAAATCCCAAAGGTAAAACAAACGGTACATTAACATGCCAAGGATAATAAATACCGTTCAAAAAAGACACCACCTTTAGTACCATTTCGTCTATTCGCCGAGCTTGGAAATTCCTTTTCAAACGTTTCATCCCCAGCTGAGGTGACATGGTCAGTGCTTGTGAAGCGGCAGTGTTCTGCTTGTACCCGCTCGTTTATATATGTGTTCTTCTCCACCCACTTTTTTTATCCCTTCTTCTCACTGTGTAAGACTTGGTTCGCTGTTGAACTGGTGCGAGAGTGGTTGTGATTTCCGTTCTCAGGTCACAGCAGGACCGTTTTGTTTAGTCATTGGCGTGCACATGTTGCTCTGATTCTGCGGTAGTTGGTTGTGTCTTGGAGTAGCCTTTTAACCTTTTGAATGTAGTCAGTTTTGTCGATAACCACAGTAATTTACCCACTCAGTAAACAAGCACATGGAACTGAACGTGTGACGGCCAGTAAAAGTCTTGCTGATGATCGACTACCGACAAAAGGTGCTTTTCAAGAGGAGTAATTCCCGGCATTGGCGTGAAACACAAAGAGTTTATATCATGTGAAGCGAGAAATTAGTCTATTTTGTTTCAAATGATAAATGAAAGAACCAGATTTTGGAGATTTAAGGAGCTGAGGTACATCAGAGCAACGAGGAACGATAATGCAAGGTGACGAGGGTTATTTTACATCTTGGGGACCTATTAACTCTGATGGGATGAGTGGGCTGGTTTTTATAGACTGGATGGTTCGAAGTATGTGACAATATTGAACAAGCAGTTGAAGCCACTACTAGAACAAACACCCACCTTTATCTAGTATGACGACAAAACTGGAAACTTGTTCTATCATTCCTTTCCAGTAGCTCGGATTTAAAAACCTCTCGAAGTGTGTATTTCATTGGCATTCGGTCATAGAAGGAATCTTTATCGGCCGTTGTGTATCAAGGAGACTTTCGTTTAACATTCTTTTTGTACATATTCTGAATCACGAAAGTCAAACCCAGGTAATAAGAATAACCGAGTTATAAAGCCGATGCACCTTCGTTATTACTTTCTAATTGTTGCGGAAGGCCGCCCACTACCAGATTGACCGTGACACCTAATGGGAACAAAGATCAATTAAGTACAGTTTACGAAAACCAGGTTGTATAATAATATCACTTTGTAATTTGAGAATAACGGACACAGCTACATGTGACTAAGTACATTCTTGAGCACTTTGTTCTGCTGGAGTAGGATTCTAGTTTGTCACCCACATTGTATGTTCGCCTACCATTTGTGATCTCTGACAGGTTGCGTCATACAGTTGAGCATAGCCGCTGCTCATTAGGAAAAATTTCCTTTGTGAAAATAATACCTAACCGTTTTAGATACTCTATGATCTTCCCATTGGGAACAGGTGTTAGTGGGATTCAGGTTTAACCCGCTCCGGTAAGGTAAAGGTTTTCAGCCTGATTGTAGCAACGAAGACAACGCTGGTGATGGTCCACTCCCAGCCCCCAACAACAAAGCAGTATACAAGACAGTTATACTCCAAATAGCAAAAGTAACACTGCAATATTATACACAAGACAAGATTGCTCATCGTGTGGTGCTTAGCACAATATTGATGATGGTAACGATGAAGACGCCAGGAAAAGCGCACATTTAGGCGTATCCACTTCTTTCGCACATAGACAAACATGTGTGGATACACACATCGTGGATATTGACTTTATCGCTGACTTGAATCTGTCCTCGCCCTTAGTTTTATCCTATAAGCCTTGGTCACACTCTGCTGATTCATGACTGCATAACGCGTTCGACCTCGAATGACAAAAATTTTCGTCCAACAAACTTTGGGCATTAATCGTTCTTGTTATTGTTACTGCTAAAACACAATCATTATTGGAGAAGAGGGATCGGAGCAAAACCACAAACGAAAATCAGGCCCAAAGTGACGGGACTTGAATACACTAATTATGAAACGATGGTCTACCGGTCCAGACTGATCGATCAAAAAACAAATTGTGACTAAGATGTGTGACTGAAGTTTGATGCTACCTCATTTGAGAAAACAGTAAATTAGTCTAAATTCGTATGTACCATTTTATGAATGATTTGAGAACCTGTCACTTTGATTTGCAAAACTTTCACTATGAATTGGGCAAGAAACGCTATAGTTTGATCCGCTTCCGTTCAACATATCTCTTTCGTCAATTGATGACACATTTTCTTAAACCCTTCATTGACCATCTATCTTCTCTCTCCATTTCTGTGTTGAAATGAGACAGACCTCAGTCTTGCATCTTGTTGAGCTCGCTAACGGACGTCTATTCGGTCGGTCGGTAAAACCGTGGAACTTGCACGAGACAGTTAAGTTGAACCCACTTATATAACCCAGAAGGATAACGCGCTGTTTCGTGCGCGTTATAGCCAAAGCACAACTGGTTGTAGTTGGTCGGACATTGACAGAGGCTCAAACACCAGAGATGAGCACGGAGGAGTTCAGTGCCAACAGGGTATTCCGTGGTATGTACTTTTCATTACACGAATCATGGGCTTACTGTGGAATACGGCCCAAGAATTAGCAGTTTAATGCTATCATAACTGTTGCACTATATGCAACTCATCATACAATCCAGTTAAGTTTGATAAGTTGGATCAAGGGATGCCCATTTTGGTTGACTTACAGATGGTCAGCTTCACGTTTAGGTGACGTTTTCTTGGATGGAATCATGTTTGATTGTGAATGTTATAGTGTTAATAACAGCGATATCGGTAGATAATTACATTTGCCGACGTTTCGGTTATCGTGGGTAAAACTTGCTTTGATAAAGGTTATCCACGGTAACCGAAACGTCGGCAAATATAATTCGAATATAATTCTGTACCGACATCGCTGTGTTATTAACATTCTAACATTCACAATAAAACAACACATGGTGCATCGATTGTTCGATACACTCCTAACGTCATTTGGTCCCGAAGTGTTAAAAATGATCACCAACCGGATTACTCTGGGAAAAAACTTGATAACTGAATCTTGTTTGAGTTTATTTTCACTGGAGGGATGAGTGCTTGGATTGGGTTAGTGAATGAAGATAACTGAACAAAGAGAGACGACCTTTCACAAACTACTGACATTTAAGTTTAATGAAGTTCCCCCCAGAACAACAAGAAACTCCAATCACAAGCTACTGCTGCTAATTTATCCAGTCGCAATTTTTGGTCGGTATTCCTACTGTGATTACCCGGTTAGCAAAGTCGTTGCATCAAAATAAGGTATTTCGTTTACGTTACAGTTGAGTGGGAGCCCACCCAATACCCAAAGAAGACGAGGATTTGCATTCCATCCCCATGCAATTCCCATAATACGATACGTTTCTGTTATCCATTACACTATTCTGCAACTGTATAAGACATTGCGAAATAATAATAATAATAACTTATTAAATACTAGGAAGGATAATACAGAAAAAAGTATGTTCGTTTTTTCGAAAAAGTGACTATTTACACAATAGCCAAATACCTTCATAATTTATTGAACATTACCGCTTTATTTGATTACGGTCGACTTTTCGAATAGTGTAAATTTTCTCAAGTGTTGCGAGTCTAATCATATTCTGGATCGCTCTCGTCATACAGAGAGGGTTCAGTACTAGTTTTACTATAAGCAACACGTCTCTGCAGCACAAGAAACAACAGCAAAGCAGTCATCCAGTAACTCATTTGCCGGTCTATACCCGCTTCAATAATCAGCTAGGTATGCATATAGAAATCGTTGCTCTTCTTGTTATAGGTTAAATGAATCCTGCAGGTATTGGGTTATGCTTGATTCATTCGTTTTACAGTAGCTTGTGACACTTTACCAAGAAGCACAAAATTGTAACGGTTTTTACAACAACAAACTGTGATTGTTCCTGATAAATCGGGTCATTGGATCTGGACTGAGAATGGTCAATGAGTAACTAGCTTTATGCATTCGACAGACTTTATATTACTAATTTGAGTTTCTGTATGAGTCAACTATTGATTAGTTTATCTTTAAACCGTAGATCTACGTACTCACATACCGTGTTCATGATTTTAATCCAGTCACGGGAAAAGACTTAAACGTACAAATAGTATTCCTTGAAATGAGCGTTTGCAAATGATGATGATAGCTCAGCTCTGAATGCCAACTTAAAGAACCCTATTCTAATAAGTGAATTAGGCTCATTGACTATGTAAGACCTAAATATTAGAATCCCCTCGTAAAGTTTATGACTCTGGAATTATTATTACTTTCCACACGATTTTGACTGTTGTCATTGTATACAGGACAGTGCGATCGTTACCAAATCTTAGATTTGAACTAATATTTTACACATTTCAATTACAGTTGCTCTTGGTCATGAATCTGAAAGTTTCTGTTGTCTAAGAAATTTCCATAAAATGCTCATCATATCGGAAGAGTATAACTAATGCATAACATTTGTCCCTAAATGAAGTGTGTTCGAAACACAATCTTGTTATTATTATTATTAGTAGTAGTAGCAGTAGTAGTATTAGTAATGGTAGAAATAGTAGTATTTGGGGAAAATCAGTTTTGTTCAAAATGACCCTAAACATTTCGCAGCATTGTGTGTCTCAATTGAGCTGGTTAATGGGACTCAAAATTTATTTTAGTGGCTATTGTGACAAGGCGAGCAGCAAAGTATTTTTCATTTTGTATTTATGAAGGATTGATGTCGCCTGTACTCATATAATCCGATTCTCTTGGTTTGATCAAACAAACAATCAGTAAAGGATAAGCGACTTGATAAACCGTCATGGTCAGGCAGAACATGAATTCAGGAATGCCTAGCAGGAAACTTTTAGTTACCGGATTTTTAGAGGTGTTCTGATAACTTTTGTCCAACGTTTATCACATTCTACCTGGAAAAATGTTTGGGACAAGTTTCGGAATATAAATACACAATTAGTTTGGTCGTTTGTGATGAACGAATTCGGTGCCTTTCTGGTTATGGCCCAAAACCAAATGTGTATATTGTTCTCATAATCTATACTTTTTAGTCCGCACAGTTACATGCCTCCATTCTCATTCCTCACACACAAACAATCTCATCGTAACAAACAACTGCATCACCTGGAAATATGCTGTTTACGCCATCACTGTTTGTCACCCCGTAATAATGACTGCTTTTGGCAAAATATAATTGGGTTTAAATGAAATATTTAGTAAGAGGTTGAGCCGCATCTTTCAATTCATAACGCCAATTGCGGTCAACCAGAAAAACAGTGTCGTTTGCTCTCGTCAACTCACACCAGGACCTAAATTCGGACATAATCTTGCTATCATTCCGTTGTCACCATCGTTGCTGACCGTACCAAGTAGATAAATATTTAATTGAACATGGGCTTGTCTTCCTTCTTGCCAATTTGACTCGAGAAAAGTTCCATTCTCTGAAAAGTTATTTCTAAATTTATTGCTGAACTTAATCTTTTGGAAACCTGTTTTTCCCAACCCGTCTTTTCCCAGAACTGAAAGAAAAACATTTCGCCCTGTTCTCTAAGTCACTTGAAACCACCCACCTCCAATTTGATGATAAAACTAGGGAAATGTTGGTGCTTTTAATTATATTATATGAGTAGTAATTTTTGGGTAGAATGTTGTGTAATTTGAATCATTTCTGATCTTATAAAAGCACTACGTAGCAATTAAATTAACATTCCTGAGCTTTTCATTTCAATTCATCAGTTGCTGAGTATTCATAATTAGTTTTCAGACAGCCAGTCCTGAACAAAGTTTCAGTACAGAATTTATCACAGTAAGCTTGGTGTATATGAAAGTGGAAAAAGTTACATAGATTGGCAATATCGTCTAGTGGGACGATAAGGAAGATGTGTTGCTACATTAGGGTCAGTGAGATTTGCAATATGAGATTTTGTTTTAATCCATCAGGTGCTGGTTTCCTCTTAACTAATACACGAGAAAGCATGGTACAATGGATTTGGAGAAAAGCTGTGAGATGTGTTTATACTAGTTTTAGTTTACCCCCAGTAACATACCAATGGGTTGTGAGTGTCGGATGTGAAGCGCGTAACTCCATTGAGTCTCGCAGACGATCGCAAGCTGTAAGTTGGTACTTGACAATGAAATCAACTGGCGCTTCATCCGAAACACGTCCACGATTGAAAATGCTTCTGATAGAGCGCCCCATTAAAATGCAGTTGACAGGCCAAAAGTTGTCAATCTTATGGCACAAAAAAGGAAGAATGAATTAGGTCCAAAGCACCCGCGGAGACCATAGGCAATAAATATAAAAATATTTAAGTATTTATATACAATGTCACTGTTTCAAGTTGACAGAGTTCGGACTGTTGTGATCTTTCACCGGTTTGGTGATCCAATAAAATATTAGGAACGGATGGTAATTGGGTAATCTTAGATTGCCCACAAATGACGAAAGATGGAATTTGAGCGCACTTACAGGGATTTATCGAAAATTCACATTATTCGGTTATTCAGAGATAGAATTTATGGCAGATTCGATGGTCTTGAGGCATGCATTACTACGATACGTACAACCAACCACTACGTGACTGTATATGTTTAGGTGAAAATCAGTGTCATGAAATTTAGGATAGAAATGGTTGAAAGGAAAGCGGGTAAGATGATATCATGCGTTATATCTTGGTTTATAGCAGCTGTGAAAGATATGTAATGTCGTCACATATCCAACTAGTTGACGTAAAGTTTGGAACATCAATTTTTAAACAAAGATGAAATGTAATCTGCGATGATCTTTGTGAAAAAGAATTGTGAAATAAAACCCGGTCCAGCAGAAAATCTTGTCTTGGTAACACATCAATTCGGCATTAAACCACATCATTTTTGTGAAGAAAAGACCAAATTCGTTCAACTCTTGTTTTTCTCAATTCGTTTCATATACAAAAACGATACCATTTAATATTTTACTAGCCCATTGATGAGCTACTAAAAGAATGCGTTTTTCGCTAAACTTTATTTTCTTTGAGTGGATGCTGTGTACGTTTTCCGGGAATCGGAATCTCTTGAAGTTGCATTACCCTGTTTCATCAGAATAACCACCATTTTCACTTATGATGGTCACGCAGTGAATGGGCCATATATTGTCCCTCCACTTCAAGGTAGTTTTAGCATTCTCATCGGGTCTGACCCGTGGCGCTGTACGTGGACTTTAGTCAAGTTCCCACACTCTCTTGCGGCCTCTCACCAGTGATCAAAGATTATTTTAAAGTCTGCGTCAATCAATTATCCAAAGTCAGGGAGAGAGAGAATCCGCAAGTCGGATAACTAGAGAGATTCGTGTCACATTGGCTTACTCTTTCTCTCGAGCCTCTCTGGTATGATCGGAATAAGATTGTTTGCACATAGATTCACAATTTTTCGTTTTGTACATCCCGTTTTGGTGGTAAGCAACAACGTTTCCGTCCAGTTCAATACCAGCGGGGCTATATTTGGTTCTCTACTTCAATCCCGGGGCTTTGATTATTCAACAGTGGTTCATCGTTTATCTCTAATTTTCATCAGACCACGGTATGTAAGAAAGAAGAAATCTATGAAAATGTAGAACCCACGGAAAAAGTAATTGTGAAATTTATTACCAAAAGTATACGTTTTCACTAGATATACTATATTCATACGTTTATCCTCAATTAGAATGTAACAAAGGTACTATATTCTCAATTTCAGTATAATTCTTCACCGATATGCTGATGAAAAAAGAAATATCTTGTTAATGACTTTTTGCTTGCAAGCTTATACTGCTTGAATCAAGTGTACCCAGAGAACAACCAAAAGAATTTACTCATAACATTAGGCACTCCTATTGAGGTTCAGGTTCCCGCTGATCTCGCTGAGCTACGGTCCAGTGGAGTTCCCTTAAGGTTTCAACTAAATTGGACACTTCTCGAGCAAATGGCTGTTGATTAGTGCGTTAGATCAAGAGAGACGACATTAATAGCAATTTAATTGACACTGCAGTGAATGAATGAAGAGTGGCTTACGGTTTTCAGATGATCTTCCAGACCTTGAAGACACTTCATTACGAGTGCAGAATGACCGTAAAGAAGCAACTGATTCAAACCTTTCGCCAGGTCGCAGACCAACGGCAACTGCGGTGATTTTGCCGTGAATCCTGGCTCGTTCCAATAGCTCAACAAGGCATCTCGNGGCATCTCGATCCTCTTCGAGTTCAGCTACAAGCAAAGGTCTTTTTCGCGAGCGCCTTGGACAGATGTTTGCATCGGAATTTGTGTGGTAGATTTCCTGAGATTGAGGTAAATGGGAATCGCAATCATCGGACGCAGTCACAGTAACCACGGGCAGGCGACGTCCGACATTCAATTGTACATAACTCACAGGTGGCACATCTGGTGACATGGGGATCACACACAAATTGATTAAGTGCCGTCTGACAAGCAGATGATAGATCATGAACCACTTTTGTGACAATGGACACGGCCCATGTGAGCATGGTAATGAATGTGAGATGGGTACGTACAATCGTACCAGAGGATATTCCCGGGGCATCTGATGTTGAAACTCACTCGATGTCCTCGATTACAGCTGATAGATGTGTTCAAGTAAAGGAAAAACACATCAGGTAGAGAAATCCACTGGTCTCCTGCTCAGATGGGCAATAACACTTCGTAAGCACACACTACTGTATGAGCTACGGTTTATTTGGAGGGATAAGGAAACATTGTTCTG
>UZAN01041013.1:55360-65434 GCA_900618425.1 Echinostoma caproni
AGGTGAGATCGTCAGTATTGACCGACTCAAACCGGCGCACTTTCAGGAAACCGCCTCTCCCGTCAGTGGTCCTTACCCGCTGCGCCACCCGCAAATTTCGTCCCAACAAGTCCCGCTCCCACCACCCCGGTAAACCCCGAAACACCCCTGGAGCAGGCACCCGATCCCAACCCTCCACATCGGATCACTATTCACGGAAGAGTCTTTAAGCTACCTGCACGTTTTGCGTTGCAGGACGTTTTTACTGTTACCAGCATACAGACACATTCAGACTGAGATATATATATGGGTTCTCTTTCACCTGTGTATTCATATATGCATGCAAAAGCCAAAAATTACAGCAAAAAATTCTTTATGTCATTTTTAATCTTTTTCCATCATCTTCTACGTTTTTTCTGTTTACATATACACATACTGAAAACAAAACGAAAAAACCAAAAACCTTGTCCTTTTTATTGTGTTTATCTTCGCATCACAGATTAGCTCCAACAAGGGCTGCTTTGACCATCTTTCTTCCGTTCTCTTCCAGGTTCTGATCTCGGCTCGGGAGAAAAACTTCGACCTCGAAACTCTGGAGGAAATCTACGGTCAGAAAAACGCAGAGACCCCAAAACTCGATAGGTAAACTTGGATCAGGGAACGCAGCAAGAAAGAAGACTGGCCTGTTTCTCCACCCCTCCCACCGCTCCAGCACACTACGGTTATCAAAGACCTGAATGCCCCGTCAGTTTTACACTGGCTTGTACCCAGCTGCGACGATCCTCCTATTTTCTCTGAAGAGAAACCAAAACGTGCAAGTGGTGAAACGACGACGGGCCTGCGGACGCTTTTCCACGCCAGTTTCATTTCCCCACATTTCTCTTGTGAACCAGCATCCCTTACCACATCAACTGGAAATATTTTAACGTTGATTCCCAATATTCCGTGACAACCCAAAAAGCGATCAAATTTTTCAGATTAGCAAACTATACCAAACGACGTGCGCAGCCTTATCGAAGGCTCTCCTTAGCCTTCTACTAGGGGAGAGCTCTGTAGTGACATCAACCAACTCCCCCGCCAATTCCATTGTGTATATCTTTTAATTCGACCTTCTATATACCTACACTGTTAATGTAAATATGATTACTTTGAACATATGATCATGCTCTGTGCATGCCTCACGGGCTTCGTGAAATATACACTATTATTATTATTATTACATACCCTTCCCCCTTTACATCTCATTGTTTTACCCCACCAAGACCACCTCTTTGGTCAGCACGTGTTTGCTTTCAATTTCTGCACGCTTGTTCACACTTTCGCATCCTCCTTTTGATCTGCAGCTTATAACATTACAACCGAACTCGGTTTCGTCAAATATCTGGTTTTGCTTTCGTACGAACGCTTGTTTGCGATATAGCCTTATTACCTCGGGGTCATCGTTAAGCCAGCGCCGATATGGGAATGGGCCTACAAAAGAGGTCTAATGAGATCAACGCCGCGGTCCACAAGGTTAGGTCTAATCCGTCACACACGCTGGAATGTGCATTGCAACTAAGGAGGAAAGCGAAGTGGCTTGGGAAATGGAAGAAGCCAAGACCACAGCCGTAAACCCTCCAAAACCGGGGTAACGCCTCGGACATTACGCTTGAGGATCATCTCCAAGTGAGTTTCCCATCCAGCAGGCATGCTCAAGCAGGCACGGTCACACNACTGTGGTACATCAATGTTTGCAGCATGCGGGTTCAGTAGGGATAGGGGAGAAGGCGCAACCCAAGGATAGATATCTTGGCCATAACTGAATCTTGGATGTGGAGGCACCACAGCACCAGAGGAATGGATGACTATAAACTTATAGACAAGATAGGATGGATGGAAGGCAAGGAGGAGGGATTCTGCTAAGGATAAAGCCAGATTACAAGCAGTGGGAGGGAACAGAAGCCCGAGCGACTCCTAAAATGAAAGCCACCAGTTGGGTAGTTCAAATAGACAGAAACGCATTAGCCGTCATGTGTGTCTGCCGGGACCCGCAGGCGGATGCAGCAGAAGATCAGGAATTGATTGCTCAGCTGCAGTTATTCCTTGCTAAGTTAAGAAGAGTTATTAAGGGACTTCAACATGCTAGAGATTGACTGCAATAAAGACAGGGCGCCGCCAGGTACCGGAGGGGGATCGCTTCTAGCGTGGCTACATAAGCACGCATTATCACAACACATGCGACTAGCCACCTGGTTTAGAGCAGATGACAGGCCGTTCATATTGGATCTAGTGGATCTAGCGATCACGAGAACCCCTATGGATATAAGGACAATAAACCAGGAGCATCCTCTGGGGAAAAGTGATCTTGTGGTCCTGCGACTAACGCTAGAACACAGGCACACCAAACCAGTGGCCAAACTAGGGGGGGGTGATATGGCAGAATCAAGCGGGACAAATTGTTCAGAGCGGCACAGAATATAAACAGGGTACCCAAACCAGCCGATGAATCTCTGGAAACCGGATGGAGCGGTACCAAGGCAGTACCACTCCTACTCACGGCCCAGTTAACATCTGGTAGTGGCGTGGCATCCCAACTATTGAGAGTTTTAAAACCGACCTATTTTAAATGTATTTTAGAAAAAGCGATGTCGAATTCAGCCGAAATGGAACAAATTTTGCTTTTGGCTGATTCTGAGTTATTTGTTCAAATTTAATTTGTGTTAATTGACCTAATTGACTTTGTCCAGAAAGTATAAATACCGCAACTTAATTCAGACGATCACTTCCACACTCGTACCAACGAAATGGTCGTTTTTCAACTAATGGTAAGAAACTGCTATGGCCCGCTGGACGGATTCTTAGAGGAATTCCGTGAATTACAAACGGTTACCAGCACTTCCTTCTACGTTTATGCATCAATGACAGCCAAACAACTGATAAGAGAGAAAGTTTGGTCGGAAACTGACGCCGCCAGGGGTTTTTCCCTACTATTTAATCAAATATTGCTATGTACATCATCGAAGGAGCGGCGCAACTGCAACCAGGTGATTATGGATCTATAATGTATTGAACTCATTTTAGGCTTCAAAATAATAATTGTCCGGAATTGGCGCGGTCGGGAGGGAGTATTGAGTGATGAAACGTTGTCTGGTGCACAACCATGGGGGTCAGCAGGGTTTGTATATAAGTGACCGTCGTCTATCTGGAGAACAGGAGGAAAAAGTGTGTTCTTTGACGGGCAATTTTAGAAGTACTCCCGAGCTAAGGAATTTCGCCACACACAGGTTCCAGAGACCCTTGACTACGGTAGATATTAGATCCATACGTCGAAGAATATCTCATTCGGATTCACGTTTTGATGCGGGGGAAGTTCGGAATTTGCTGGAGAATCAGGGAGAGATTAGGATAGGGCTGAACGAAGGCGTCAGTCATCACATTTATTTTGTTCCTGAGATTATGCTGCACTGCGTCGCCAGGTTTACTGATGTTTTGTTAGCAGACGCTACGCATCAGCCAAACCGTATTAGGTACGTGTTTGGCATGCTGTGCTTGTAGACGACACCGGTTTAGGTAGAAGTTTCTTCCACGCTATCTTTCAGAATGAGAGCGGTGAGAGCTATAGATCTGGAGTGGGAGCCACGAAAGCTATTTGCCCAACCTTTGCACCGTGCAAGAGTATAGTAGTTGATCGTAGCTTGGCTCAGTACAACGCGTTTTCAGAATATTTTCCATCCTCTAATTTGATTTTCTGTCGTTTCCATCTGGTTAAGGATATGAAGAAGAAAGGTAACCAGCTATCTGGAATGCCAACGATCGAAAAGCAGCGCATCTTTCAATGGATGCGAACATGGTGTTCTGTGATAGTGAGGTATCGTTTCGTAGATTCCTATCCGCCGTAGAAAGTCGTAGCACAGAAGAAAGGTGTTTATTTCCGCCGAACTCGGTTACCATATCGAGAGCAGTGGGCAGGGTATGCCGTGAGGACTAGGTTGACTTTAGGAAACCCTAACGACCAACCGAGTGGGGACGGAAAATAGGCACCTCAAGACAGGCTTGTCTCCTCGGTCTTCATTAGTGAATGTGCTACAACGAGTAAGGTCACTGGAAGTGACGCGTGGATTTCGTCTCGCTAAAGATTCCGTGAGGGAGTATTCGACACCCAGAGGCATGCGGTCGTTTAAACCGTTGCTCATACGAGTAACACCATTTGCGCCGAATATATTATTAAGTAACTGGGAGTCATGTAAGATTGAACGAATTGTTCACGAGAGAGGGTTCTTCATGGTCGTGGATAAAAGGGGCAAAGGTTATAAGGTAGTTGTTGCAGGGGAAACGAAGTGTGAGTGTAATTTCTATGCGCAATGGTTGTTGCCCTGCTTGCATATAGCCAGGATATTCGATCTGATTAATTGGGATATTCAAAGTCTTATTCCAGATAGGTGGATTATGAACCGCACCGAAAACCATTCAGATCAGAACTCCATTGTGATAATAGCGGCCTCAAGAAAAGTCATGGGTAAGCCGTCAAAGTTAGCTCAAACAGAGGATGTCCTTCCAGGGCTGGGTGTCTCTTTGAATAGTTTAGGTACAGTGAATTACAATTTTCAAGGCAATCAACTTCGACGTGTAGCAGCTATGATGGAAAAGTACCCGGACATCCAGATATTATTCGACAGACAGGGCTTGGCAACACAGACTACGGAGATTAAGCGTACCTGTCTTCCGTCTACGAGCGTCAAGGTGAGAACCAATAATCCACCAGTAGCTTCAAAAAGCGGTTGTATTGAAAAGCGGAATTCAGTTTTAGTGAGTAGATCAATCAACAAAGAGGACGACGAAATAGACCTAGGTGACCCACTGGAGCGTGCTGCGTTCCGAAGACTGCCAACAACGATATCAGCAAAGTGCAAACTGGGCGCTAAACGCAAAAGAGAAACCAATCCGGCATCACCGATGAAGGCGAATTGTTGCAGTGTCTGCAAGTTTGCGAGCAATACGGTCGATTTGGACGATGAGCATTATTGGATCCAGTACCAGAAATGCGGGCAACAAACACAACAAAGTTGCGCTCCTTATGGTGTAGAGGAAGCACGTATTTCTGTGAATTGTATGGCAGCCCTTCGATTGGCCGCTTCCCCCTTCCTGAAAATTGTATCTTTGTATATTCAATAAAAGGAAGTAAAATGAAAAAGAAAATAGAAATAAAAAGTCAAAGAGCGTGGAATTCAAAAGGTCAAACTGACAGAAAACGGCAATTTTAAGGCAACCCCAAAATCAGTTATGCGTGGTTGAGTTAGGAATGATGTCCAGGGAGCAAGATATTGGTACGCAATGCATTTGAGATCGGATTTGTGTGAGTCCTTAGAATACTTCTTTGTCAAGCTCATTCCCAGGTGGATCGACCACGCGGGTATTTCCCATTCGTCGACGAACTTAGGCTGAAAGTTTCAGAATAGTATTTCGAACAGCTTTTGATAGTTTCATCCAGCATGCAGTTCTTATTGCTTATTGCTTAAAAATTTCACTATGGGACACTTCGAAAGCTGACGAAAAGTTACTTTATTCTCCTATTAGTTGATCAACTCAGGCTGGAAGTTTCAAAATGGTAATATAAATAGCTTTTGATAGTTCTATGGAAGGTGCAGGTCTTATTCATTAAGTTTAGCTCATATCAGAATGTCACTGTGGGACACTTCGAAAGCTGACAAAAGGTGACTTTTCTTTCCTATTCGTTGATTATCTTGGCTGAAAATATCAGAATAGTATTTCGAATAGCTTTTCACGGTTCTATGGGAAGTGCAGTTCTTATTAATGGAATTCAGCTCCTTTAACAATTTCACTATGGGACACTTCGAAAGCTGACCATAAAGTTACTTTCCTTGCCAATTCATCGAGGAACTTAGGCTGGAAGTTTGAGAATAGTATTTAGAATAGCTTTTATTATATCCATGCAAGTTAAACATCTTGATGATGGAGTTAACTCGTTTCAAAAGTTCACTATGGGACACATTAAAATGTGAGAAAAAGTTACCTTGATTTCATATTCATCGATCATCTTGGGTGAAAGTTTCAGAATAGTATTTCGAATAGATTTCGGCAGTTCTATGTATGGTGCAGTCCTCAATGATGGAGTTTAGATATGTCAATGTGGTACAATTCAAATGCTGACAAAAAGTTACTTTTTTCCCATTCGTCAATCATCTAAGGTTGAAAGATTCAGAATAGTAGTTGGAATGGCGTTTGACACTTCTATAGAAGGTGCAGTTCTTACAGATGGAGTTTCCGAATATCATTAGGATACACTTCGTAAGCTGGCGAAAACTTATTTTCATATCCTATTCGTCGATGATCCTAATAGGAACGTTTGCGGATACTATTTCGAATAGCTGTGTACAGTTCAATTGATGGGGCAGCTCATATTGATGGATTTTTTTCTCGCTTCCAAATTTCTTTGAGATACCTTTCGTATGCTGGCAAAAACTTATTTTTATTTCCAATTCGTCGATCATCTTAGGCTGAACAATTCAGAATAGTATTTCGAATAGATTTTGATGGTTTTAACCAGGATGTAGCTCTCATTGATGGAGTTTAGCACGTTTCGAAATATAACTGCGGGATACTTCGAAAGCTGACAACTAGTTACTTTTATTTCCTATTCGGCGCCGACCTTAGGTGACAGTTTCAGTATAGTATTTCGAACAGTTGTTGACAGTTCTAAAGAACTTGCAGTTCTGATTGATGGAGTTTTGTCTCGTTTCAACGTTCACTGTGCGAGACTTCGAAAGCTGACAAAACGGTACTTTTATTTCCTATTCGTCGATCATCTCAGGCTGAAAGTTTCAGGATAGTATTTCGAATAGGTTTTCACTGTTCTATGCAACGTGCAGTTCTCATCAACCGAGATTTGCTCGCTCCAAAATTCCACTATGCGACACATCGAAAGCTGATAAAAGGTTGTTTTTATTTCCTGTGCATCGATCATCGTAGGCTGAAAGTTTCAGAATAGTATTCCGAATAGCTTTTGACAATCTAAGGAAAACGCAGATGTAATTCATGGAGTTTTCGTCGTTTCGAAATTTCATTATGGAAATTTCGAAAGTGATAAAAAGTTACGTTTATTTGCTGTTCGTCGATCATCTTAAGCTAAAAGTTTGAGAAGTGTTTGAAATAGGTTTTGACAATTCTGTGAAAGTTGCATTTTTTATTGATGGAGTTCAGCTCGTTTCAAAATATCACTATGGGAGACTTCGGAAGCGGGCAAACAGTGACTTTCATTTCCTATTCTTCGATCATCTTAGGCTAAAAGTTTGAGAATAGTTTTTTGAATTTCATCTGACATTTCTGTGGAAGGTTCTGCTCTTATTACCCAAGTTTAGCTCGCTTCAAAAGTTAAGTATGCCACACTTGGAAAGCTGACAAAAAGGTAATTGTATTTCCTAATAGTTGGTGATAGTAGACTGAAGAATTCAGAATTTTATTTCGAAAAACATTTGACAGTTCTATGGCAGGTGCAGTTCTTATTGATGGAGTTTAGGTGGTTTCAAAATTTCACTATGGCACACCTCGAAAACTGAAATAAAGTTACTTTCTCTTCTTATTCGTCGATAATCTTAGGCTTATTGTTTCCGAATGGTATTTCGAACAGCTTTTGACAGTTCTATGGAACGTGCAGGTCCTATCGGATAACAGTTTTGCTGGCTCATAAATTTCACTAAATGACACTTACTACGAGGACAAAATGTTAATTTTATTTACTATTCATCAATAATCTTAGGGTGACAGTTGTAGAATAGTATTTACTTTCATTTCCTCTTCGTCGATCGTGTGAAACTGCTCGTTTCTGAATAGTACTCGGAAGGGATTTTGACAATTGTTTGGAAAGTGCAGTTCTTATTGATGGAGATAAGCTCGTTTCCAAATATCACTGTAAGTAACTTCAAAAGCTGACATAAAGTTACATTGATTTCCTGCTCTTCCATGATCTCGAGCTGAGTATTTCACAAAAGTATTTCCAACAGATTTTGACAGTTGTATGGATGGTGCAGTTTTTATTGATGGAGTGTATCTGGCTTTTCTTGTTTCAAAATTGGATACATGGGAATTTGATAAAAAGTAAATTCATTCCACATTTCCCGATCATATTACCCTGAAATGTAAGAAGAGCATTTCGAGTAGCTTTCCACAGTGCTATGGAAGTTGTAGTTCGAAATAACGGAGCTTCTTTCAGAGTTTAACTGTAGGACTATTCGAAAGCTGAAAAAAGGTGACTTTCATTTTATATTCATCAAAGATCCTTTGCTGTAGGTGGAAGAATAGTACTTCGAAAAGCTTTTGGCAGTTTTATGGAAGGTGCAGTTATTTAGGATCGAACTTGGCGCAAAATTTCACTTTGGATGACTTCAAAAGCTGACATAAATTTGCTTTTATTTCTTATTCGTCGATCAGCTGGAAGTTTCAGCATAGTACTTCGAATAGCTTTTGCCAGTTCTATGGAAGTTGCACTTCTCATTGATGGAGTTTAACTCGTTTCACTATTTCACTATTGAACACTTTTATAGCTGACAATAAGTTACTTTTATTTTTTATTCGTGGATTTTCTTAGGTTGAGAGTTTCAGTATAGTATTTCGAATAGCCTTCGACGGTTCTAAGGGAGGTGCAATTCTTATTGATGGAGTTTCTCTCGTTTCATACTTTCAACATGGGACACTTCGAAACCTGACAAAAGGTGACTTTTATTTCCTATTCGTCGATGATCGTTGTCTGAAAGATTGAGAATAATATTTCCAAAAGCTTTTAACATCTTTATGGAAGGTGCAGTTCTTGTTGAAGGAGTTTCGCACGTTTGAAAATTTTACTTTCGGCTCTTCGAAACCTAAAAACTATACTTTCTCTTATTCGTCGAATATCTTACGCTGTTAGTTAAACAAATATATTTCGAATAGAATGTGAAAGTCCTATAGAAGGGGCGGTTATTATTGATGGAGCTTGGCTCGTTTCAAAATTTCACTGTGTGATAATTCGAAAGCTGACAAAAACTAATTTTAATTTGCTGTTCGTCGATGATTTTAGGTTGAAAGTTTCTGAGGTTTACTTGGAATAGGTTTGAACAGTTCTATGGAAGGTGGACTTCTTATTGATGGAGCTTGGCTCGTTTCAGAAGTTCACAATGGGTCACTTCGACAGCTGACGAAAACATACTTTTATTTCCTATTCGTCGATCGTCGTTGTCTGAAGGTTTCAAAATCGTCTTTCGAATAGCTTTTCTTAGTTCTTTAGAAGGTGCAGATCTTCTGGATTGAGTGTGGCTCGTTTCAACATTTCACTATGGGACATTTCCACAGCTAAAAACGTTACTTTTGTTTCCTTTTCATCGAATATTGTAGGCTGATCCTTGAACATTTTTTTTCGAATAGCCTTTTACAGTTCTATGAAGGATGCAGTTCTTATTGAGGGAGTTGAGATCGTTTCGAATTTTCACTATGGGACACCTCGAATGCCGACAAAAAGTTACGTTTATTTCCTGTTCGTCGATAAACCTAAGCAGATTTCCAAAGCTTAAAGCGTTAGCTTTGTTTACATTTCGTCGAATATCTAAGGCTCATAGGTAAAAAGAGATATTTCGGATAGCTTTTGACAGTTCTATGAAGGTACACTTCCTACTGATGGAGATTAGATCGTTTCGAATTTTCACTACGCGACACTTCGATATCAGTCATAAAGTTCCATTCATTTCCTGTTCGTCGAAGACCTCAGGCTGCACATTTGTCAAAAGAACCTGAAATTGCTTTCGACAGTTCAATCGAAGTTTCACTTCTTATTGATGGAGTTCAGCTCCTTTCAGAATTTCACCATCGGACACAACGAAAGCTGACCAAAAGTTACTATTACTTTCTTCCACGTCGAAAATTTTCGCTGAACATTTAAGAATAGTATTTCGAATAGCATAAGACAATTCGATGGAAGTTGCAGTTCTTATTGATGGAGTTCAGCTCCTTTCAAAATTTCACTACGAGACACTTCGAATGCTCAATGGGGGTTACATTTATTTCCTATTCTTCGAACATCTCAGACGGAAAATTGCAGAATAGTATATCGAATAAAATTTGAAACTTCAA
>UZAN01041014.1:12993-27994 GCA_900618425.1 Echinostoma caproni
AAAACAGAAATGTAAATCCATGCGAATTTTAAGGTCTTCTAGTCATAGTGCTATAGAACAGAAAAAACCGACAGTATCTGAATGTCTTATACGCGGATTAGTTGAAAAGAACTGATCACGACGCACACGGCATAAGTCGCGTTATGCGAGTCTATCGAAGCACACGAAACCTTGTCGTAGGTCTCGATGGGCCGTCTAACAGTTATCACGATCCGCTGCTGTTCTCCTAAAACACCGTATTCTATAACCAAAATGCAATGGTTTCTACATGCCGCCATGCGATTATGCGTACTATTTCATTGTTTTGGTTCTTTTTCCCCCCAAAACAACCGTAATTATGTACGCACTATTCATAATAAATAATATAGAAAAAGAAAACAGACAACTCGGTTCGGTCCCATCGACCGCCTGAACCAGGCGTGTGAATCGGTTAACTCAGCGAGGGAGTCCTATGAGCTGACAACCATGGATTGCGCGATATTTGACCTCCGGGTATACGAGTCACAGCTACGAGACAATGAATATGAAAAATTGCAAGGGACCGGAAGCGGACAAGATCAAAGAGAAAGTCGAACTAATGAGACGGAAAAAGAGCAGGATAAAAATGTCGAAATCGATCCGCCTTTTTTACAAAAAGGGTGCGAAATAATCCATCATGGCAGTGAAACTGGTTTTCTATTTCCCTAGTATTGTTGACTGTTCTCCCATTGTGCTAAATTTTGTTCAACAAGGTATCAGTGATGGCAACGTCTGACTGCTGCATCTATGACAACTGCTGCAAAGTTGCCGAGGTGCACGCAGTTGAATATCGGTGTTAATCATGTACAACAGGTGTTTCAAGAAGCAATGCATTCAAGTTATGGGAAGGGGAAAGTTGTACCTTGAATGGCCAAGTCAGACTAGAGATTCGGATGATTGGACAAGATATCAGAAGAAATGGAACGTTAGATAAAACGTGGTTTGATGATGAAAGAAGTTACAATTGGATGGAATCGGCGGAGTATTCTAATGCTGTCATGGCTTGAGGATGCGAAAGAGTGACTCATTAAGGAGCCTTCGGTGGTGGTTTCAGGTAATCTTTTCATTGAACATAAGCCACAACCGAAGGTTCTTAAAAAAAGTAGAAAGCTGACTTTTGAATCGGTATTTTGAATGATCAGCGGGGTTTTATGCTTTCCCAGCAAGGCAACAGTGTCGTGCACGCCACCAACGTCTGTAAACGGTGTTTATCGTATCGGTAAGCCCACAGTACAGTTTTGCTTCCCATATGAAACAGTATGAGGTTGGCTGGCGATGCAAGCATATGCCATTGGCATCTATGAATAGAGGTCTGCTATTCTCAGTGAATGGTCCAAGTTCAAAATTTTATTTCAAGTACAACTGAACGAAATTCGCAGTTCTGAACAACAAAAGTCATTGTGTTTCATCATCAAATGCTTTTTCGATCATTTGGTCACGCTACAAGTATCTCTCATCCTTCAGGTACATTAACCGAGATAAAATCAATTTTCTTTAGTCAAATTTGAAAATTGTATACCAGCTCAACATGATAATGAAGGAATGTATACGAACATCAAACTTCGATATCCTATGTGTGGATGTTGGCGAGAAGTTTGCTGAGAGCAATTTTTGCTACGATAAATGTTAGATGAACAGCTGCGTAACCGATAGGCGTGGACTGCTTAAGAGTAGACCAGAAAGCCAACATACTGTTAAGCTATAGGAGAAAAATGAACATGGATTACAGTCTTCCGTTGAAATTGAACTCATTCTGTGATAGCTGAGTTGAATCAGATTCGGATGAATGACGAAGTCGAGATCTACTCGATTGGTTCATTGTCCGATAACCGTATTCAGGCAACCAAACCTAGCCAACGCATCGGATTTCAGATCGATCGTGCAAATCTCACTAGTATTGACCCCACATCCTAATTGGCTATAGCAACATTATTTTGTCTAAAATAAAGATGTTTATGCATCAAATAGAGGAGTAGTACCACGGCTTTATTCATCACAACAGCACACAGTCGACAACAAAATAACCAGGGGACTTCCAATAGAAACGCAAGGGAAACCAAGAGGCAATGAACTATTCATTGGATGGTATTAAAAACAAAAGAAGGCACAACGTTGGCAACGATCTATTTATCTGGGGCCAATTTGCACGGTTTCAAATAACTTTCTCCTGCACGTTTAGATTAGGGAGCAAAACCATTAACTACTTTTCAACCACCACCACCTCAGGAAAACCAAAGGGTTTGGTAAAATATCGAGTAAATTCTAGTTTGACAATAAACAATGAATGCATTCTCTCTTTCCCTTTCTCCACTTGAAAAAATTCACCTTTATGATGCGAAGAAAAACAAGACAATTCAAACAAAAAGAGAACACAGACTGTTCAGTGAGGCGTGTACACGCCCCCAAGATTTGTTAGTAGGTCAATGTAAGGACTGACAGAAAATTAAGCATCAGTATGCAAAAGGACACAATCACAGTGATGGAGTGGCAAAAAGTCATCAGAGTACATGCAGTGTATTGCACTAGAAAAAAATTCCTGATTAGAATTCAGTGTTTAATGCACTTTCAGATGAACAAGCGATCTGACTACTGCACTTTCTGTACAAAGCCATATACGAGTCGATTGAGCGATCAGATTCAATTTCGTTACCCACCATCCGTGTCTTCATGAGTCAAACAGATACCAGATTGCGCTTCATATTTTATTTAATTGTAATCAATAACATAATGATGAGCACAAACAAGTAGTCTTCGTTGAATATAAAATACGACAATATATCTAGACAATTTCGAAGGGAACGAATCAGAGTAAAAAACAGAATGGACATAACGGACCGCAAATTCTGCAACCCTCCCCCAGGCATACACATAAGTATTACGACTAATTAGGAGATCTTTCATTCACTTGAGAAGCATATCCATGCTGGTTTTACATATTGATTTTACTGCATTTAAGTTTAAAATGTTGTTGAGAAAAGTGCTAACATAATCTAAAACATACAGGAGGTTAAATCGTCTCGGCATCATCTCTGCACTGTTCTGTGAAAGTGTATATTTCCTACCCAAAATTAACGAAGAGCTATGGGTAACTTTTCTAGAGGACAATCGTTTGAACCGTGGTATGATGGGACACTACAGTTTCACTTTTCTGGAGCATTCACTACGCCGTTCCGTGTGGCGGCCTTAGTTTCTGTCTCTTGGCTGCCCATTTGGATGAACGAATAAAGGTAAACATGGAATAGTCACAACAGTATCAAGGTGAGAGAATTCATTAACACTAAGGTTGCAAGAACTTCGAAAATATGCACCAGCCATTGTTTACGGAACATTGCACCCCAAAAAGGGAGGAAAACAGATATTAGCCATAGTCAAAACCTGTCGTGAATATGAATAAAACCTATAGAGAGGCCCTGAAAGCGGTGAATATCATTATCAAAGGCGAGAAGGGTGTGGATTTGAACATGAATGGGAGCGCTACTTCTGAAAACCCAAAAAATCGAAAAAAAATGTCAAGTGCTCGCGATCCATTGGTCAACCACTCCTAATAAAATGCATTCACTAAAATATCATGTTATTGGTATGAAGCTGTGAAAATGCAATGGGGTGTTTTAACACCGAATTAAAAAACCCGTCAGTGGCTGAGGGAGAGAAACAGGTGCAGTTCAACGGTTTAGTAGAAGAAAAGTTAACCCGATTACACAAGGACAAGGGCAGTAGTGGTTGATCTAAGGACGTATTGCGAAATATCCGTGGTACAGACAAACCTGTATTCCCCATCATCATTACCCTAACTAAGAGTATCAATTATTTAACCCATCGCACTTAACACGAGTAACTCACACCAACAGAGAAAGCCGAAAAACTCATATTGAAATGTAGTACATTCTTATGAGGAAGCCACGGCTACCACCTTAAACAGTCAACCTAAACTACAATGGACGTTGATCCTAGGGAGTCCGAGAATCAACTGTACATGAAAAGCATCAGGCTAGTGAACTGTAAACAGATAGATTGGCCAATGAAATATTTATTCTTAAAAGCTGAGTTGAACAAAAAACAACGAACACCAGCATGCGGATACCACACCTACACACCATCTTAATATGTAAATATCTTTTATTTCTTCATTATTTACTGAATATATACATGTACAGTCAACTTTCAAGAAGGGGGGGATACGGCCACACAAAGGCTGCCTGGGAAAATACGGAAATAGGGAAGACGGGCGGTGGTGGAGCGGTTTGAACGTGGGACTTCCGGTTCAAATTTTGGTGATCTAACCACTTGGCCACCACTGTGATCGTGAGCGGTAAAATGGTACGAGATTTTGCATAGGTTATTAAGAGGATATAGCAAAATGGAGTAAATAGCAAACTACAGCATGCATCATAGTTTATCGCGGTTGTTCATGTTTCACTCAGATAACGATACATTACATCGATAATCCCCTCGTTCAATTTCACTATCATCGGGATAAGCGCAGGTTTAAACACACTAGTTCAGTTTGAAATCGAAGCCTGTTACACTTCATGGTCTCTACAACAGACAGGCTTTTCCCAATGGCTACAAACCAGCTGTTCCGACCGGATAGCAAGAGAGCCAAGTTGTTTGGGTGTATCTACATGATCATCAGCAAAGCAACTGCTACTAAGACTAACATATCATCAACAATGAAAACACACGGGAAATGCTACAATCTGGAAGTTGATCGCGCATAGCACCAAATTTGGTCATTACGAGAATAACCTTAAACGTGTTGTTAGCTCCTTCAATTTAGACACATGGGATTACCTGTGGTCGGTTGGAAACAGTGCAACAAACGAGACCATGAACATCCGCCAATTCATAGGGGAAAACCTAACCACCGGTGTGAAATAAAACGCCAGAATCCATTAAGCATAACCAGGGAACCGCACTATGCACATAAGAGTTCAGACGGAATGAAACAAGAGCCTAATTAAAACGGTGATCGCGCATATTGGAGGAGCGGGAAGTGCGGACAACACACACGATCGTACAGAATGGCAGAATAGGATACCACAGGAAAAAATGACTGATCCCTTGGTTCATTGAGGCGTATCCACTGCAGAGAAGAAGCTGTGCATGTATTGAACGCCAAACACAATCTAACACACAAACGCCTTGATCGAAAGGATAAGATTACGAAATAACCCTTTGAGATATCAGTTCATTCCGCAAGAAGTGGAAACAAAATAGAGGCCGGACGTGTAGACGTTCCGTAGGGGAACAAAACCAGTGGCTGTATTACCGGTAAGAGATAACAAACACTTACCCCCTGATAAAACTCGCGGTAATCACCGATGACAAGAAATCAGAAAGCTGTGTCGGTCAAATAGCGGAAAGCGATAAACGTCCACACGGAGGGCACAGTAATCGAACGAGTATGCACCCACGTAGTTGGACT
Organism: Echinostoma caproni; assembly: GCA_900618425.1. Lineage (NCBI taxonomy): Eukaryota > Metazoa > Platyhelminthes > Trematoda > Plagiorchiida > Echinostomatidae > Echinostoma > Echinostoma caproni. Next base: position 18,437 of record UZAN01041014.1, read on the forward strand.
TCACTGTACGAAACTAGAAATAACCATTTCATCTAATTGGTCCACCAAATGCCCGAGGAAGACGGGATAGGAGGCGAGGGACAGACAAACAGGCGAAACTCAGAAAACACATGATAAGACACCTTTATCCGGGGTTGAACGACGCCAGAAAGAGAGTGAGGCTAGTGGGCCATTCGGGATGCACCAGTGTGTGTGCATGCATGCGTGGTTACGGTTGCGTAACCGGCAATGTAGGACACAGTGCTAAACAGGTGAACAGAGTGTGCATGAAAAGGAACAAATATTATTTGATCGTATGGGCGCCAGGATTACCACAGGACAGAAAATACGAAGAAATTATGCAACAGGAAGAGAAAGTAGAGATTTAGGGCTGCAGGATAGAAAAGCGGATTCGAAAAAGGCGGGAGACCGAGTGATTACATGTCACTACGCAACCGACATCCGACAAGCACACTAGCGCGGGGTTCTGACAGTGGAAAAGTGATATACTGCTGCTGTTGCTACCGAACAAGGCAAATGTGAAAACGCACCGACACATCGATACATGTCGGTGATAGAAAACAAACACGAATGAAGGAAACGGTGAGTTGAGAGAAAGGAACACAATTAAGAGTAGCGATCCGTTATTCGTTTGTATATACCATTTAAAAAGGCGATAGTGAAGAACGGATCGCATAACGATGCAACGGGCCATTGTAATGCCACAATGATCGGAAACCCCGTAAAATTCCTTACATATATCATGAGAGAAACTAGACTATACTTTAGATTAAACAATGCCGCAAGAGTCATAACAGGGACTGGCCGAAGGAGCTAGTGATCCCACTGTTGGTCTTGACCTAAGTGAACGAGCCATCTTGTGGAGTTCAAGCATCTGATTTACGCAAACTATCAGGGTCTATGGAGAACCTTGTGCATTTCAGATAACGACCACAATCTTCAGGTTGATTGGGGGCAGGACACCTTAGCGCGCTTTGATTCAGGAACTCCGCCAAATGCGCACATTTGAGGCTGAGGCCACAGATCAGATTTATGGGGTAACATTGATAACTGTGGTCAATTAAAACGACTTCTAAATCTTAGTATAAGTCATATGGATGGCAGTTACAGGTGGACAGATTGCGCGGGCATTCAAATTGTTCGTGCAAAGATCGTTTCTGCGTAGTGTACACAACTGTCATCTTTGACGCAAAAAGATGCCATCATAAGATGGATCCTTCGAGTTTAGTCATAAAACACAATATATAATGTATATTAACCAACTCTTCGGGATATATATATATATATTCTTCCTTTTGTCCCACTAAAGGAATCATCAAACCGTACTAATGTTTTGACGTTAACGGATGGGGATGAACAGTTGGACAGTATTTTGTCCGACCGGTCGCACCGAACCAAAATTGATTATCGCATCGGAACTGGTATGAAGCGCATTTGCAAACTGTCAATAACCTTTTAAGTCCAATTAGCAGCAAGCAAACCTCTATGACTGCACTAATTGCACATTTGGAATAAATTTTCACCGGATCCGAACAAGATAGTACAACTGAAAAAAACAGACACACTCGATGAAACTAAGAATTGGAGTCACGCAATCAACAAGGCCGTGTGTTCTAAATGTGTCCCATACACATTTGTTTTCATTCCGGTTCTTTGCCTGATTGTTGCATGGGAGAGTTGGAGCAACCACTGCCTGTATTGCAATTGGCCTTCATCGCCAACTGCATTTCAACCTACAAAAAACACCTTAGTAGATGAACACCAAGGTATCAAGATGCATATACACACAAGTCAGTTATTGTCGATGTAACACAAGATGCGAATATCAACTGCCTGCACGGATACAACCGGGGGAGGAGAACGGGGCCACAATAAACAAAATTGTCATGTTTCGCTAGCTGGAAAATGTGTANTGTGTACAACAATGTAATCTCACTACGCTAGTGAACGTTGCGTTCAACTGTTCACTTACTGGTCATCACAGCTCAACAAAAAATAGGAAACCGATCGTTACATAAATTCACACTGACAGGCATTTTGGGATTCAGCGAATATTTTATTTTATATCTAAATAATTTCAGAAAAAATAACGCATCATCGCGGATGAAACCCAGATTGCAATTTCAACGAAATACAATAGAGCAACCTCAATACGAAGCATTGAATGCGGATGTTTATCGTTAATTAACACAACCTATTAAATAAATCTAGCGATAATACCGAACAGAAGAGAAAGAAGCGGGGGGAGGGGATAACGAATGCGAGAAATCCATTGAATTTGACAAACAATCACGTTCTTTCTTGTGTCATCGGGCAGCAAACGAAACAGGGTTCGTGTGCCGCCAATTGCTCAAGTAATTTGACAGTTGACTGCAACCAGCTGTGAGCAGTTACACACACATCAGTGATTAGTCTAGAGCGAAGAAAACTATATCTTCTTTCTCGATCATTGTTGACCACGAAGAGCAGCTCCACCTTATATTAATGAAGCCAGGCGATCGTTTCTGACAACTGATTTCGACTTGAGTTAGGTACGTGTGAAAACAGGTGGATAGACAATACGAGGGATTTTAAAGAATGTAATTCAATTCAATAGAGAAAATTGTTAGGCAGCAAGCGCTGGTGTTTGTTGTGCCCATACAGAGAACACACGTATTGGCGCGCTGATCATAGATATGGACGGGGCGGGGGAGGAATAAACAGGTGAAAGGTATCACTCGATGAAAGAATGTATTCCACACGTAATTAAAGCAGAAACTGAAGAGTCAGTCAGACACCTATTTTCCAGATTACCTATGAATTTCAGTTCATCGTTTCCACAAAACACATCCTGCAATATATAATTAATGCAATAGAAAACCTTCAACTTTGGCTTGACCAGCGATACATTGAATACCCCTTGAGTGGAATTTTCCAAAGGTCTCTGGATTCTCCTTACACAGTCTTGGTCACTCACCCTTAAAAGACCCTGGAGTCACTAAACAGTGGTTTCACAGTTTGTACAAATCATAAGCTCCGCAAATCTACCGAATTCTACGGAATTTAAGACCAGGCACCAGGGTTCCCTAAGCTGAAGCACTAACCTGGTGGGCAATATCAAACCGGCGGACAACTACTTTCTCCAAGGCAATTCGTAGCTAATCTGTTAAGTTGAGAGCATTGATACTGCTGATCCCGGCAGAGAATCCGTAACGTGTGATAAAAAGGAAAACAAAGAAAGAGCTGGTGTTCGTTCGCGAATAGAAATGCGTTTGTGTGATGGACGATAAAAAAAATAACGGAGAAAACCGTTCATCGAAGAAGGCTGAGGGATTCCAATGCGTAGCTGTTGTTTTGTTTGACGAAAGAAAGCCGCACACGGTATCCGGGGTAGCTGCATGTGACATACCTTTTTCTCAATCGCATTGTTTGTTGTGGGATGGGAATTTACGAGGTTTGGGTGCATGTGAACCAATGAATTACTGGTATGGTTTTGCACTCTAACTCTAACATATTGAGGTGATTAACATCTAGTTATGCCAACTGTCGTAATTGCGTACAATCTGTACTGTTCTCATTTTGGATTCGCACACACAAACACAAAACAAATACCAGGTCACAAACGGAGGAAGGGTTGTCCCGGTGTAATACATCTGGACGTTCACACGCCTCAGGTTCGATTGATTGGATGTGATCGCACATGCAAACACAGAAGCACGATTGTATCTCATTTCCCTAACCCAAATCCTATCAATGCATTAGGTTTGGGTTAGATTGACGTCTACGGTTCGCCTGTCGGGGAAGGGAGACAAGAACCAAAAGATTTCACATAGCCCGAGGAGAAAAAGTACAGCCCGATCGAATTCTTCCCATGAGAGTGAAAAAAGTTCGGAAATACATATCCGGCTAGGAATGAGAACCCCACTGGATCAGATCACATTTTGCACGAATTGATCTAACCGCATTGAACTTTATTTACAATTCCCAAATACTGACAAGATGCTATCAGATGACCTGATTTTCGTGAACGGTGTTCGGCTGAAATTCAGTCAAATTCTCACACACATCCAGCTGTGTTCTATTTCATTACCTGTCGAATCAGTATCCAGGCGAGAAACAACATCGGAAAACGATCATTGGATACGGTTAATGAAATGAAAAGACAAAAGTGTACCGGATACGCATGTCTGACGAGCGGCAAGAACCGCGAAACCGGTCGTGTGTTTTCGGGGAAATTTTGTCCTCATTAATACACTACTTATTGTAATACATATATATACATATATACTTACGATAATATACCACGTACAGTGGGTGCTGCCATTTCTAATAACGGTGGTTCCACAAGATAACAATGAATTTTCCATTCTATTAACACTTTTGGAAATTGACCACTTCAAATATGAGCGCAGTTCTGGGGGACTGAAAAGACTTATGCGAGTCTTGCACAGTGGATTGCAGTTCTTATTTTCACCAACAGTTAAGTTCGATTAGTTTTAACTAGTAAATTACGATATACTGGTGACAAACTTGATGAAAGAAGTATGGATCTAAGTATATGAGTGAATAATGGTACAACCGGTTATGTGCTTCTAGGGAAATTATATCATGTTCTTCAATAAACATTACCACACAGTTACTTCGATGATATTCATGCGACATGCGCGCCACGGATAGCAACAGCGATTCACACCAATCAAAATTTTCAATCATTTCGATACCGTAAATGAGACACAGGAAAATGTGTAAATTTATCTCCGAACGGGCTTGCGTGAATTAAATAAGAGGAAGCATTCAACGAATGAAACAATCCTATAAGAATTCGGAACTAGGCAAATGCGTGAAAAGGGAAATAATGAAAACAATCCAGTGAGCATAAAATCATGAAATACTTCTCCACACCAAGTTATGTGATCGAGCGACCCGAATAATGTTAGTCTTCCATCCAAGACACAACACACGCTGCCGCCCACATAAGTTTACAAAAGTGGCCTGGAAAACCCAGCATTCAAAGAAAGGACCAGATCGCCAGAAATATAATGCCAACAGGTGATCAGTGATGCATGGGGGGGGGATACAGGAAATGGATAGCACGTTGCCACCTCGACCTAAGCGATCTGGCTGAAAAGAACATGTAAAGATATGTTTGATAGACATGATCTGAAATGGCTCCATTGAGGATGCGGGGGGGGGGGCGGAGGACAGAATGAGCTACAGTGCACGGGCAATATGACAGATGAAAATGATCACTAAAATGATGGGCGCAACAAAGCGATGAAAAAATTATAATCAAGAAGCGGAAAAGCTAAATGGACTATTAAACACTACCATCTTTTACAAATTTGCGAGTAAAAGATAGCATCTGGTCAGGAGGCCTCTTTTGTAAGTTGCTTGGTTAACCCTTTTCTATCGTTTCTATTTTGGTTTCTGCTTTTCCGAACTCGTCCTAATGTTTCCTATCCCACTGACCCCTCCTTGTCCATCTCATCTTCAGACGGGCGGTCACACTCATCAGGTTTCTGTGCCCAAATGTCGGACTTCTATTTTTTAGTTTGTGGAACACTCTTCCTACCTCCGTGTTTACAACCTCTTAAAACCCTTCTCTTTCCAACAACAGGATTAACAAATTGATTCTCACATGAATGTTCCTCCAAATACCTTCCACTTTACAGTATGTCANGTATGTCATTGATGACGAGGTTTGACCCTTTTGCTGCAAACCACTTCGTGTGTAAGGAAAAAAACTAATCTATGGGCCCAGGACATCGACTGCACGACCATCAAGAACCTGAGTGCACGCTTGATTGAGGACCCTTAAGGTCTATTCAACAAGATGATAAAATCAGCTTTCAGAAGGCAAAGATTTCACACCCTGTCGAAACAAATCATCCTATGAGCTTAGATGAGATCATTGTCCCCCTGAGAAAAAACTATGGGTGGTATTCAAAGGTAAGGGTATCAACATAAAATACACGGTACGAGACAGTTATTGATAGTCAAGATTTACGTCATTTTTCAATAGCTTGTAGTTGACTACTACTCACGTGAAGACACACTTTTAAACTCTTTTTGATTCGGACAGCGAATCTCATGTCCATACGGATACCAAGTTCAACTGAGACGGGTTTGCCTGCTCCCACCCTGATTGCATTGAAAATTGATGCATCCACATTGAGATCTCACCAAAGAATTAGAATTCTGGTATCCTTATCAGGCTACCCGAACAAAATGATTATTGAAACAACAGACCTTCAGCAATGGTAATGACAGCTTTCCCTAAATGAGATGCTGTCCATTGATGACGCATTTTGTTTTCCAGAGAAAATTGACCGTTGCAGAAAGAGTATCATATTGAGTTCAGATTGATTAAAATTATCATATAAATAACAAATTAAACTTACAAATGATCAACCTTTCAACTAATTGTTGTTCCACCTATCTAATGCTTGGAACATTCAAAAAAGGATTTATTGAAAGACAAATGTTCGAAATCTATGAGTGATTTCTAATCGGGGATGGAATGGAGTTTCGCCGGAAATCAAGTGCCTGTGAACACAGCATCTGCAGTGAAGATAATAATGACATGCGATTTCTGCATAGTTCCGACCCACCACAACATACACATACAGTTTTCCCGATACGCATCACAGAGGTAGCAGCTTCAAATTGAACAGCGATCCCGAAAAAGGAGAGCACAAATGCTATGCAAAGTTTTCGCTTCGAAGTCATGGTTACAATGCACGGGACGGATGTGTGACCCAGCAAAGAGATACAGACTATGGTGTTAACCACAGAAAGCAGACCATGCAGCCAGTATCGGTGTCCGTGTGTGAACGATAAGATCTTTTTGAGCAAAATTAGCATTTCCTACTGGTTCGCTACGAAAATTGGGGGCAAAACAAATCGGTCAGCAGTGAGATTGATCGCCTGGTGGTGAATCGATAAACAATTCCTATTTCCAGAAACCCGGGTGCATAGAATTGCTATAGCTAGGCTGAGCGAGCGAAATGAGTCAGTGAGACAGGAACAGGTGGAAGAGTGAACGCTCAGCGAGCGAATGGTTTCTCAATCGGGAGAGGGAGACATGCGGACAAGCAAGTTCAATGGGTTGAGAACTCAACCATTCGGAGCAAACTAATGTCTAAACAAAGCGATTTTCGGTAAATATATTCTGGAGCCNTGAAAGTTATGCTGTGGGTATTCCATTCACAAATTGTCTGTTATGAGGTGAGCCACGACAGCAGGACATGGATAAACAAAAGCTATATTATTTCCTACTTTCTATGAATCTTTACTGACAAAAACTGAAAAGACAACATTGTGGTGGATTTCTGACTCTTACATCCTGATAATAGANCATTTCAACCATTTTTATCTTCAAATACATATCATTGACATGGAATATGGTTTGTAGATGTTCAAAAAAGTTACTACGAAAATGCAAACTGAAACCTTGACTGACAGCACAATCAGACTAATAAGCCTAGGAAATCCACTAATGTTGTTCGCGTGATTACTCTGAACATGTTCGAACTGTGATCATCAGATTGTGATAATAGAAGCATTAACTTTAACAGACAACACACGAACATAACTTTTCCCAGAATTGGAAGTTCCGTGGTGGACCTAAATCGCGAAAATTATCCCTTGAGATTAAATCGCTACAATTATGCCTAGTTAAAATGCATTCGGTTGAAAAGCAATTGGGTAGGGGAAGATTTGCTGGTAAAACGGAATAGAACGAATGCCGCAGTGAACAACTGGCAACATCGACGGAGCAAATTGTTATACACATTAACGGAACAATGAGGGACGTATTGTACACCAATGAGAACTGGACGATGCGAAAGGAAAAAAATATGAGGAATCCGTATGTCACTCAACAGCAATGGCGCAGTGCTTTGGTCCCTGTCGCCGGCGTGCTTTGGACCTTATGGTCCGAGCCCCGCCACCGCCATCCGAATTTGGTGGTAGGCAGCTCTGCTGTCGTGCGGTTCAATACCACGCCTAACCTATGGGGGCCTTATGTGGTTCGTCACTCCAAGTCCCGGGGTTTGGGTTGCCGGTTTTCATCACTGAACAGCAGGTTCTCTTATGGAGTTCGCCCCGTCTGCTGCTCATCACAATCAGGTGTGCAATAAAAAATCCTAAGTATATCTGCTTTGCGATCGACACTAAGAGTAGCGGCAGGTCACGATAAATATTACATTGTTTACCAGGAGGTCAGGTAGAACAGTCAGAGACGTGTAAACCCTTCAGAACATGCGGCCGGTGAGACTTTTCAATACTCAGCTATAACTCAGTACATATTTGTGACGGATCCTTATTGCATAAAGAGCTCACAAAATCCGAAGGGCACATTGATTGGATTCAGTTATCAGTTTTTACAACCATTAACCCAGCACTTTCGTGCGCCGGTTATGGGTGTTGTCTTTTGGTGTCACATTTGGAAAAAGAGCAGAATGAAGATTGGAACGTTGAAAGCGAATTCAAGCGGAAGATGGAGAATTTATATAGAATAGTGATAAGGGAATAATGAGTGGATGCACAAACGCCACTGTTTGTCAAACCCAGCCATATCACTCAGAGGCTCTAGCCATTGATGACCATTATTTGGAAGTTCCCATCCATGGAGTCTAACGCATCCAATCGAGCCTTTTGTATCTTGTAGTTACATTTTAAACTTTGAAGGTGCAAAACGCATACCGAACATGGACACACAAGCACTCAAACTAACCAGAAAAGATTGAAACTTACCTGGACCTTCACTTAGTAGCACAATGTCCTCTGCATATTCTAGATTAGACAGTCTGCCACCAGGAAGTAAATCGATACCGCTATCCTCGTACGAGGATAGGGCTGTTTCAAGAATTGAATCTATAACAAAGTTAAATAGAAACGCAGAGGGAGAGGGCAATCCGGACGAACACCGCCTTCTGTGAAGAACTCGGGTGAAAAAATGCTGTAAGCACGAACTCGGCTTCGGCTATTAGTATCAAGCGATTGTAATTAACTTACTAACTTCTCGGGTACACCCTGCAGGGAAACGCAGTACAAGAATTCAGAGCGGTCGCCTTAGTCGAAAACCGCTTTTAGATCGAGAAAGATAGAAATGGTGGGTCTACGAAAGTAGTGTCTATGTTCTAGAATTTGACGAATTGTGAAGATGTGGTCAATACAGCCTGGATCAGATGTGAAACCAACCCGACTCTCACGCGTACTCCGTTCACGTGCGACTGACAATCGTCGGAGTAAGATGCCGGCGAGAAGTTGAGAGGCAATGTTGATTGAACTAATTCCTCTATGGTTTTCACAAGAGGACCTGTACTCCAATACCAAGGCTGAACCTCCATCCTTAAAAGCCGATGAGGACAGACCGTCGGGACCGATTTGGAACTGTTGGTGATACTGTATTGTGGGTATCCGTTTTCGGCGACGTTTTTGCGGTTGTTTATCAGGCGTAGGGAGAATCCCGGTGGTAGCAGAGCATGGTCCGTGTCCACGGGTGTTGACCAGTAGGAGCGGCAGTCTTCAATGGATCCTCGTCAGCAGTGGCTAATGGCGATGTGGTCGATTTTA
>UZAN01041014.1:33994-52979 GCA_900618425.1 Echinostoma caproni
TATATATATATATATATATATGCATTTGCACTCAAGTTTGTAATGCAGTACGTGTTAAAACAGAGCACATGCTAGGATAATCACTCGAAAAGAAACACGAATGCCCAAGTACCCCATGCTGGGAGGTAACAACCACAATGAGTATGAAATGGTACGATTTACATTAGACTATCACACAAACATCTGAACTATTGTCCCAATGCGGCTACGAGATCCCTGCTTTTTTTGTGGGATGCGTATCAGCAATCTAACACAATCTCCAACGTGAATTTATATAATCTGAGGACCCCGAGTCACACCACTAAATAGCAGTATCCCGAATTATCGTGACAAAGCGTTATCCAGTATGCAGAAACAGAGTGCCAACTCCACATAATAGACATGTTGCATCAAGTGAGCGTAGTCGAGTGGACCAATGTTGTGTTTGGATGATGTCCAGTATGTGGGCTTCCGATAGTGCATTGCTAATGGGCATAGTACGCCGAATACCACTTGACTACATGTGTCACGTTTGACAGAACTAGTCAACTGATTAGACGGCAGCAATATGCCATGAAGCGAATGTCACCAAAAGACACAGGGTCTAAGAGATTTGACAATTCTGGTTCAATTTTGTGAGCGACACTCGAGCTTATAGTGAGACAGCTTGTGACAAGTTCTCGAAATGGTAATGCATACTACCTAGTTCGGGGGGACAACATTTTCCGCAACATTTGACCATCATTGATGGGGTTTGACAGGGTGAACTAATCCAACTTGGAGAGACGCATCACATCACCCATTCCGCATAATTGATGTGTTGAGGTAATTGACTACGTAGATTGCACAGGGAAACCTTGCTACGATTTCACATGCACTAATTGGGACCGACTGTTACCTCCACCTTCTCTCATTCGTGGATTTGAATTGTGAGCCTTCGTGTGACTTGCATAAAGAGCTATGAGATGCGACTGTGGCGGAAGGCGACAGAGACGAATGGTCAGTGAAAGGGAAAAGATAACCGAATAGTGGTAGGGTGCAGCGGATGCGAAATTCCAGCAAAAAACGTGTCAGAAAGCAAGTGCGAATATGCTTGTATGATTCAAATCAGATATAGGGCTGTTAGAGACAGGGGGATGTAAAATTCCTAAGTGAATAGAGCACATTCCATAGAGTGAAGGACACATGCATGTTCATGTCGTGATTGAACCCTGAATACAAATTCAGAGATTCAGTTCAGTTCAATTCAGTATATACATCCATCACCCATGCACTTTCGTGAATCGCTTTTCGTTGCTTTCTTCCGGTTGTTCAATCGGACCAAGAAGTAGGAGAGAGACAGGAAAGTTGAAAATAGGGTAAAAGAGAAAGAAGAGAATTTCAGTGGACTAAGATTCCAAAGATATTGAGATGCACAACCGTTATTCTTTACCACACTCAACCGTATCACGCAGTGCCTCTAATCACCGTTTACCATGATCTGGGGGTTTCCATTCAGGAAGCCTAACGCAGTCTATGTAAGTAAGTCTCCTGACCAGTGTTCTCGTACCTTCATGCCAGGACTTTTTCCACCCACTATGCGCAGCACATGCTCCAAACGACGCAGACTACGGAGCACGATCACTTGCTCTAGCGGACCACCACGATTACCTAAAACTGTGCCTAACCTCAGGATTGCTTGTTCGGTTGCCCCACCGGATTCGTCCAATGCGGCGTAGACAGCGGTGTTCAAACGCCGACAGTCTGTGCTTGTCCAGTTTCTGTAACGGCCAATTTTCTACACCGTATAGCAAAACTGATCGAAATGTTGCAGCAAACACTCTATCCTTGATGCGTCCGCCGAGTGAGATGTAGTTGCCGAGATAGCAAAATAGTCCACCACCTCGATTGCTGCCCCAGTTCGGATGGGGTTGGGAGCTCGACCAACCCTTGAAGGTGCAAAACGCATGACGAAACCATAGCTACGCTAGCACTCAAACTATTCAGAAAAGCTTGCAACTTACCTGGATCTTCACTTAGACATACAACGTCGTCTGCATACTCCAGATCAGATAGTCTGTTCGACACAACTTTCAACTTTCCTTTCTTTCTCCTATTCTTCATTCAAGTGGGTGCCTAAAAGACAGCCACCAAAACTGCCGCACGAAGGTGCATGGTTAATGGATGTACAAGCTGAACTTAACTTAACTGAGTCTGTCATCCGGGAGCAAATCGATGCCGCTATCCTCACACGAGAGAGCTATTTCAAAAATTAAATCTATTACAAAGTTAAAAGTGGACAGAGAGAGAAGGCAACCATGATGAAAACCATATTCTGTGGTGAACTCGGGCGAAAAGTTGCCATGAGCTTGGAATCGGCTCCGGCTAGTAGCATAAAGCGATTGTAATATTGAAATTAACTTCTCAGGTACTCCCTTTAAGGAAAAGCAGCACCAGAGTTTAGAACGGTCGACTGAGTCGAAAGGAACTTTCAGATTGAGGAAGACAGAACCCGTGGGTTTACGAAAGGAATGTCTATGTTTGTGGATTTGTTGAAGATTGAAAACGTGTTCAATCCAACCTCGACCAGGTCTAAAACTAGCCTGATTCTCACGCGTGAACCGTCCACGCGCGGTAAACAATCGACGGAGTGTGGTCCAGAGGGATAATATCAAACCAAACATTGGTCACCTCAAAACAGCCTGACAGGAGATTTTGTGCATATACATACATTCATATTCGAACTAGAACTGATGGCCTAAAAAACGATCCGGACAAGACCGTAAAGGCTTAGCACGCAGAGGCAAAAATGCTCGACCCAAGCAACAGAGGAAGCTCTAATGCGGCTGAACGTAGATGATTTGAACTAACCTCGACCAAGGGTGGCACCACGCAGTGATACCTCCGATTCTGCAAATATACAAAGATAGTGTACACTCAACCTGACCACGTTATGAGCGACTGTGATTACTCATCAGTGATCGTTTACACTCCGTATCTCTCATTCACTGCCAACTACTGAATTGTGTATAAGGCAAGCACCGAAACCAAATCATAATAAAAACAAAGAAAAACTCACATACATACAGAAGTGAGGTATCTTCAAGCACAGAGAGTCTCGCTCGATTCCAATAACTACTGTCATCTATCATATCACATACCTTCGCTGCAGAACATTGAATTACGTATCTATGAGAAACACATCTGGGTGCATAAGTCTGAGAAACGGGAGAGGAAAAGAAAGTACAACTCAATGAAAATCATAAGTTTCAGGAAGCTAGTGTGTCTATACACGCGCACACCGCGGGTGATAACCGGATTCTACATCGGGACGAGTTGTATTAGCGCATTCATCATGAGGAACTGATTGTGCAGGTCAACAATCAGCTTCAGACGGAGGGTGAAACCGAATTGCCGGACCGATTGACCTTAGTTGGATTATTTGCTTGTATTACAGTTTCATTCAAACATGCTCGAATTCACACACACACACACACACACACACACACACACACACACACACACACGCACGCACGCACGCACGCACGCACGTACACATACACACAACTTGATGCGAAATTACACTGCAACCACACGACCCACAGTGCGGTGTGAATGCACATGGCTACTTGCATGTCTGTATGCATACATGAAATGCCAATTCATCAGTATTTGACGACGCACTAGACGTACACCAATTGGTTGTGTGACGTTATTCTCATCAGCTACGATTGCGGCAATCGAGGCCAGAAAAATCAAGTGTGCCAGAAAGAGTGTTGCAGAACAAATCGAACGGCATGGCAATGAAGGTTCACAATCAAAAGCCAATTTAGCAAGTTTTCCGGGGCTGCACAGATCGTTACTTATGCTGTTTTCAGCAACGGTATGAAAGTTATTACCATTAAAGTTATTCCGATAGGTATGACCAAATATGAACAACGATTGAATGGATACAATGTGTGGATAGGTTGGTCAGCGAGTGAATGGAAAAAAAGAGACGAATCGTAGAACGCGAGTACAGATTAATTTAAAAAGAACTATTCAGGCCAAATGATGTGCAAACTATAGTTCGACCCGTCCGGAGTGTAACAGCAACGATAAAAGGAATGGGATTCGCTCGGTATTTTATCCAGACAGAACCGGCAGACAGAAACGGTGATCGATAGTATCAAGCGAAACTGATCGGAATAAAATCGACAGGGCAGATGAAATGGAAAGGAAAAAACAGAATAGAACAGAACATAACGTAGCGCAGTGGCGTGGACCGGGAAAACGATCAATGGGTAACGCACCACTAGTCATCACACCAGGTTGTGTGTGTGTAAAACCCATCAAACAGAACGACTGGACTAGACAATGATTGTGGGTCCTGGATGGGGTGTGGCTGACCGAGGCCTCGGTGATGCTGAAGATGATGCGGATGCTGCTGGCTAGGGTGACTATCACATAATGATGAATGGAATCGTCAAACTGACAAAACAACCAGTCATAAATTAAGTGCGTTAAGGAACGAACAAGTGAATGAGCAAAAACAAGAAAGAAAAACTGAGAAAAGTAACTCAATTCCAGTTTGTACAACCAGTATTCTTGTACTTTCGAGCGGCGGGAAAGAATTGGTCACTAAGAATACAGACGCGATGCATGATGGACTGATAGAAAAGAAAGGGTGGGGAGGAAAAGCTGAGTAAATGTGAACACTCTTCGCAATAGTAAGCGCAGCCTATTATAAATCCTAATCTATCTCATATATGTACTAACACATGAAGAATGGGAAGAAGAGAACCAGTCAGTGAATCAATAAGGAAACGGTCACGTGAGCAAGTTCAATAAACGTGGGGATGAAGTAAGAAAGCAAAAGCTTGTCGTATTGACACAGTGTTCAGTGTCCGGGGTCTCAACACTTAATAGGACACGCTTTGCAATGCAAACTCACGATTGTTAATCAAAAATCAATGAAAAATTAGCTATAAAATACCGATCGCAAAGCAAGAACGGAGACGGACCAAAGAGCGACAATATGAAAAGCTGAAGAATTTTTGGTCTATTAATATAAAGCGCATTTCGAAAGCAAATCGTCATGGTTTGCTCGAAGCATCAATGGGCGCGTGATAGGCAGAGATTTACTGAAGGACCTATGAAAGAGAACCATCATTTGAGCTCTCTTTGACAATATGTGCTGGATGACTGCTTCTGCAGCACAGGCAAATCGTGATCAATTGACATTCGATAGCACAGAGTGCTATCGTCTACTAGCACTAAACTGAAGATCATAGTCAAAGTAGGACTGTTTCGATGCTACATAAGTTGATGGAGATGTTGAAGACTAATTCATGCAGTGAATGTGGTTGCCGTTTTGGTTGCATCTGCACATTCCAGTCGCCCTTTTATCTGACAACTGTTGAAGACCATTGATTTTACATGGGATAAGAAGAAATGCACGGGGAAAGTAAAAGGCAACTGGAATAAAGTGAAGTTTCTGAGCGATAAGACAAGCAATTCGTTAACGTTAGTGAGGCTCAACTCACCCTGACAGACGAAGACATGACCTGTGGCTAAATTCGGAACAAATGAGCAGATGACTGGCTGGCTGGATGGCCAAACAGGTGTTTGACAATCAAAATAATAAACAAATCAAGCCCACAAGGGGAAGCGTTTAGAGCAGTGCGGGAAAAACGACGGCTACAAATTCAAGAAATGATAAGCTGCAAGTTTTTAAAGCGACCGTGACATGCACTGGACGGGACCTGAACGATCCGTATAATACGAACCAAAAGGGAAATTTTTCTGAAAATTCAAAGTGGCATTAGTACATATAAGCAACAAATTCCCTAAAAGGGTTGAATATTATAAACGCTACATAACCGTTACTAACGCAGCCAGAAGGAATAAATGAATCAACACCAAATACGACTAGTGCTCGGTGATAATATGTTTATGACGATCAACATAATCGAAACGGATATCAGATGAGCATTGAAAAAAATCAATCGCTTTTGATAGTCAGAGTGGAAAATCCATGAGACGCCGGGTCATTTGCAGACCTAACTGCCCGAATTTGGTCACCATGAGTGAATATAGCCGCGAGCGGGATGACATCACGGGTGGGCAGCGACTAAATACGCGACGGTGAGGACGAAATCAGATCAAACCAAAATGAGTCGGCATTTATGTTACGTTCAGGGAATGGCAGCGCCAGAGTTTAGAGCGGTCGAATGAGTCGAAAGCGCTTTCAGATCCAGGAAGACAGAGATGATGGGTCTACGAAAAGAATGTCGATGCTCCAGAATTTGGCTGAGAGTGAAAATGTGTTCCATACAACCTCGACTGGAAAGAGGACTACCAAAACTAGCCAATTAGTCATACTACGCCTACACAAAGGGCAACCCAACAATGAAAATGGACTTTATGTGACTTTTAGATCAAGGACAGTGCCAACTGTTGGTCGACGGTGCGTATGGCGTAGTTCGAGGACTTGACGTAAAGTGAAGATTTGGTCGATACAAACTGATCGAAATCCTGCCTGTTGTTCGCAAATATTTGTCTCCTCAAACGGTGTCAGACGTCGAAATATGATGGAGGCTAGTAACTTGGAGACGACCGGGATCAAACTTATTCCACTGTGGTTTTCTCAGTCGTTACGAGATCTCTTCTTAAAAATTGGAACAATCCCTGGTTCGCTCCAAGATGATGGAATGCGTTCGTGTTACTATATGTTAAGCATTAAATCAGTAATGGAGTCTATGGGGTCATTGCCAGGGAATCCATCAGGTAAGACGAACAGTGAACATGTTCAATGTGTATGTGATCGCGTGAAACCAGTTCGAATAAGGACAAAACAAATGTTCCTTTTAAATACCCAATCCCTTCCCTGTGCACTCCAAAGAACACTGTAGATCTACAAACTCTCCGCTTCCGAGTTGGAAGAGCTCTCCGCGTCCCAGGATATCCTCGAGGAGACAAGGAACAAGGTGCTGCACATGACTGAATAACTGCGGGCTGTGGAAAAACAACGGCAGTCGCTACAAATCTTCACAATATGGACGATCAGTGGAGTTTGGAACGCGGTGATACCAGTTAAGCCAGAAATCAGAGGCATCAGTGGACAACGCACCTTAGCTTTTTCGTGTCATTGATTAAAAAAGTATAAAAAACTAATGGGGAAAATACCAACCTAGATGATAAAATTATAGAAAATATATGTATTGCATATAACTAAACGAAGTTTATGATCTAGAGTTATAAACGAAGAAAGATACCTGTGACAAAGGTGGACGAAATAGTATTTGTTTGTAAAACAACAGGTTTAGATCATACAATGAGCATCAATCTCAAATATATATATATATATATATCACCGGCTTGTGAACAAGAATAATGCCAACGCCACAACAATATTAACAATAACAATAATGAGGGATAAGTGGATTGAGATACAGAGCAAAGTGGAAATGAATTACCTTCAAAATTTTCCGCAGTATCCAAACAGTTTTGGCGATCGATTACATTGGTAACTTCTACCCTAGCAAACCAATGTTTCGCTTGGTTCAGTTCAGAAAGCCATTAATCTTGGACAACTCTTCTCAGATTTTAGTATCAGTGTGCGATGACATATACGGTGATTTAAAAAAATGACATGATGGTAGAAAGATGAATGACAATATGCCACACTTTACGCTGCAGGACACGTAGTTATTTCAACCAGTGCACTTCAGCAAACAGCAAACGGGACCTGAGAAGTTTTAAAACAGGTTACTCATTGGGTGGAGCACATTCAACACGTCAGGTATTGACTGTTTTCACCAGTTCTTTATTCACAATCCATTTCTCCGATTGTGTTAATCTCGACGAACACACCTGAAATCTCAATTTGCCACGGTTAAGCACTCGAGGCAATACAGCATTGCGAATTTCTAGTACACATAATCCAGCATTTCGTTACACTTATGAAGGAGAATAGAGCATTTTTCCTTATCAAGGCCATTATTTCTCTTTTCTTTTCCCCGTTTTCCTATTTCCTTTTACAAAATTTGAATTTCCGAATTTTTGCGACCGAAGAACCTCAGCCCACACCACCGGTCCATTTTTTCATGATTCTGTACTTTCGAGGTCATTGCTGGCCGGTCCCGGAGGTGTATGTAAAAAAATTGAGTTGTCCACAGCTATTGTCTTTTGGGTCGAGTCAAATATACAACCTCACTTGAAGACCCGTCTTCTTCTCTCTGGTTGAGTTCTAGGATCGTACTACTCTCGCTGGCGTTCTCACGGATCCTGCGGTGGGTACCGCAGTTGGGCATATTCGTGTTGTATTCACTAGGTCTTTACGTTTGCCGCTCGCGGTCTGTCCCATCGCGTGCTCATTAGACTCACGGTTTAAGCCATTGTGGTCATATTATTTCTCCGGACGTTACACAATTTATCTATGTGATGAACAACGGAAGCAAATCCTCTCATTCTCACGAAAACGCAGTATTCGACACTTGGAACCAGCAAACAAAGCCACGGTACTTGGGATGTAAAGCCGTCATCAGGTTACATAGGTTGGAGGCTACAATGTACGGGGTTAAAGCGCAATCATTTTACACTGGAGCTTCCTCATCCAATCGGCTCAACAGAAAGTCCTTTCGTGGATTTATAATTTATATCTTGATCTATTAACTATATTCGACTCAAACTCTCCTTGGATGGTGTAGCCCCGGGGAAATTACTTCTCCGTTGTGATTCCTCTTAACATACAAATGAGGACATGAGGTTTCTGTTTTGTTCAAGTTCATCACGAAAAACGGTAGCCATGATTGCTCTATTTTTAATCCTGCTTTATGGATAATCAGCATACAATACGATTTTTTAAAACGATAGGCTGATAAACAATTTACAACTGATTCGCAATTATTCCCAACCGAAATGAGGCACATAATGAGGGTATAAGTTTAGCTCAGTTTATACAAGCACTAACCAAACTGAATGACCGCTAATTTTCATACGTGAATGGAAGTAATTTGATGTCCATTAGAACAGTTCACACACTCAAGTGAAGGTTAAGTGAATTTTATTCACGAAAACCGGGCTATCTGATAGCATCTCGTCGTTAAATGAGAATAATGAAGTTCTGGGTGGTCAAACTGATATCCGCACGATACGCTTTGGCAGAGTGGGGTCATCACAAATATCATTGTGCAACGATATATAGTGAACCGAAAAACACCGATCGTTACTAAGCTGATAATCTACACAAGGTAAGTGAGAATATGCAAAGTGGACAAGGATTGGGTCTATTTTCAAGGAATGGTACCATACACCGAGAGAAGAAAATCTGACATACTTTTCCCAGTATTCTGACCTGATAACAAGTGACAACAAGGATGCCACTGCCGTCCGTTTGCAACCATGTCCTTCGTCGTCTCCAACAAATCAGCTGCAGAGTTTTATGCACCTCAGACTGTAAGGCCCTGTTAGCCCAAGCGCGCGTTTTACACATCCACCATACATTCGAACAGACAAACGATGTCGTCTATACAATCCAAGTAGCACAGCTTTTTCCAGCCCCTCATTCAATTAACATCTCGGAGATCACTTAGTGCGTTCTGCAATGATGGTTAAGCGGAAAACGTTCCAGCTTATAGTCCCGGAGGACGTACGTGTTCGAGTCCCACTAACACCAGCCGTATTTTCCTTNGAGTAGCATGATGATGGCAGTAGATCATCGTTATCCTGGAATTTGTACAGTTTTGTGTTTGATAAAAGGAAGTTAATAATTCTATCTTGCTCACGATGAACCGTTTGCCCGTTTTGCCTGCGACCAGTAAATCGACACATTAATTGTATAATGATTGTTGTGGGAGTAGAATCAACATAGGTGATCGTAAAGGACCCGAGCCACGCCAAATTCACCTTTCAGCTATGAGATATATTTGACCCAGTTCATCAACTGAATTGGGGCACAATCTTGTCGTCCGTCAAGTGCTTTGTCGGAAGTTAGTATTGGACAAAAACAGACGAGGGTCTGCGCAGAGATGTTTATCTGGCAGTAAACTATTTGCAATTCTATTTGGCAACGAGCTTTGGAGAGTGACACACAAGTAGATTGATGGAACGGTACGGGTTGGAAGAATGAGAGAAAGGAGAGGGTGAGCAGAGAAGACAAAAGATCAAACGATTGGGATTTCGGAGCAGTAGCACAGTTATCGCTACCCATCTCACCCGATGCAATGAGCAGGGTGATCTTTATCATCTTGGGCGACCACCGATGCAATATGGAATTCTTTATAGTTCCTGTATGCATTGGAATTTGACGGACGGGTCCTCAACATTTCCTTATTTTCATAAACGACCTAACGGACATTCTCGGTCCACATACATTTATGTTTGCAGACGATGTAAAAATATGGGAAACGGTGACAAAACCAGAGGACTCGCTGGAACTCTAAAGAACCCTTAATGCTGCTTATCAATGGTCGATCGAAAATGACATGGAATTTAACGCATCTAAATGTACGATCGTATCCCTTCGACACAAAACTCGGTTCCAGTATTTTCTAGGAGATCAAAAACTTCCATACGCCTCGAATGTGAAGGATCTCGGCGTCATTATTCAAGACAACCTGAGCTGTTCTTTAAATTGCTCCCGGGCATCGTCTACCGCTGTAAGACACGTTGGTTTGCTAAAACGAGTATATGGAAAATTTAAACCAATGCTGTTCCCAAGATTGTTATCAGCCTACATTCGACCCCAAACAGAGTACGCCATTCAAGTATGGAATCCATGGCTGCAATGCGATCAAAAGATTCTGGAACGTCCACAAAGAATGGTTACCAAAATGGTCAAAGGACTACATTCCAAAAGTTATGCGGAAAGACTGGAATCACTGCAACTGTACTCCACACAGTATCGCCGCATTCGAGGAGATTTGATCTTGGTATACCAAATAATGCGGAACCCAGACCACCCATGTCGTCCATTCCTTTCCTTGTCGCAAAACACTCACCTGCGGGAGCACTCAATCAAATTAGCGCTCCGAAAAAGCCGACTAGAATGCCGGCGGCATTCATTCGCCCTCAGAGTGCGCATTACTTGGAATTCTCTACAACCACACGTTGTCTCTGCACCAACAATTGATTCATTCAAGCACAATCTGGATGAAGCTTTGAAAAGTCTTAAATTTCAACATCCGTAGAAGTGCACGAAACAAGGACAAATTGTGACATTGTGACATTCATCTACTTTGTATGTACTGTGAACCGATTCATCTGTGCCAAATCCTATGGGACTAGAAAAGCAACCGGTCTTTTGGTTTCAAGAAACCATCATGTGAAGCTCGCTGGGTCATAGAGATGCACAAGCCTCTACCCCGCATCAAGATGCAGTTCCTTCGAGGTGGTTCACATTTTTGACCAGCTGTGCATTTTGCGAAACAATGCGTTTTTTACCTTACCTGATTGGATGCGCTTTTCACAGGACTCTGACGTGCATAGAGAGGAACGAAGCACAAAGGCTCCAGTTGTGAATTCCTCAAAAACATTCACCTGTTTTGGCGTGGGCAACCTGGCAGTATTCCGTTCACTAAAAAATCGCGGAGTTTCTCTTTTTTACAAAGATTATTGTACTACGATTTGTTTGGCACACAGTCTGGATTCAAACGTGTGAAATACACATATACATATAAATGGAATGAACTGCGCTCGCGTCTAGTAAACGGATACACGAGCTGATTTCCGTCGTGACTCATGTAATCCACGCGCCGAACAAACCCACTCAAATAATCGTGCCCATAGTACAAGTGTTCAACTGTGGTTTACGAATACGCGTTCTATGATGGGGACGTTTGCCCAAATTAATTTGATAATGTGGCTAGCGGACTGCATAATTTGCTTAAGTGATCCATTTGTCTTCTCTGATTTCACCATCACGAAGAAAGTCTCCGATATGATTGGGTGAACCTGTGGTGAGAATTCTCATACTCTACAACATCCGTACATGTTTGCCCACCGCTGTCATTTGTTCGGTTACTGGTGCTGTACCGCAGTACCTGTGAATCTGAAACGTCAGCCGATTAGAACTAGGAATAGGGCATAAACGGGGATGGTGCACTCCTATTACTTAGGTAGAGAGAGAAAACAGGTGTGCATCAACCCATTTCGCCATACTAGGCCTTAACTCTCCAGAAAGTATAAAGTAAATGACTGATAAATAGCAGAGATAAACGGATACGAATATCCTAAACGCGAATTCTCGTTTGGAACCGGAATTAGAAAACATAGGAAAGAAAACTATAAACAAGACCTGTCAACTCTAGTCTAGAAAATGACACAAAAACACTGTTGACAACTCACTGATCGATTAAGTGCTCTAACAGGAAGACACCAATCGGAAACTGAGTTACCGCATGACAGGCACCTCGGCTTTCGACAGACCCAAACTAGGCAATGTAACCAGGAAATGTCCGGTTTACAGGATTGTAATAAAACACACTACTGTTTGCAGCTGCATGTATAACTTAGTGTGCTTGCACGTGTATGTGTGTAGGTTCCAAGCGATCACGAATGAATCAAAGTATCCTGTGAGTGTTCAAAACAAATCAGTTTATCTGTATAGTGGTGAACAAGCTGACAGACTTAAGGGAAAAAATAGGCATGTGGCCCCACTAACAGAATGCCGGACTAGATTGATGAAAATCCGAGAAGAGATTACGCTTCACTCCTCTGGTCTCTCCCGACTCACATCTATCCAACCCGTTAAGCAACTTTTGCCGATCTATCCAGCACTAGAGACGAAGTGACTAAGGGGTCAGAGTGAAGTCTAGGAAAACGATACACGATGAAACAGGGGAGAAGATTGAGTCAGTGCCCTGGGTGAGTACATTTGACAGAAGATAAAATGATCGGGACACGTGGGTGCAAAAATTAGGCGCTCCAAAAATGGTAGAGAACCAATTGGCAAACAAAATTATGTTTAAACTTGAGGACAGACAAAGCGAGACAACATTCGGGGAAATGACGGTCGCGAAGCTATCGATAGCAACTCACCCAAAGGGTATCTTGGGAGCGATGAACTTTTTATTCAAACATCCTTATCTTTGAAACACTGAGTTCGCTTTATCCATCGTATCAAGACCGAAATAAGACATGTCGCGAGATGTTAACATTTCGTTTAATCTTCTTAATCGCTGAGGTAAAACAAACAAGCACATTCATAGAACACTGAATTTTACTTTCTTTTTTATACCAAATAAATGATTAGAAAATCTGCTTGCAGTGCAGCGGTTGCGAGCAATGAGATGCGGCTGCCCAGGGACAGAACGATGGCATCTGAGTTGGCGGCAACGTGGAGTGAAACTAAGTGATTGGATTAATTAGCTTTTTCACTTGAAGATCGTAGTACGCAGTATGGCTAGTCACAAGTTACGAGAACACTTCGCGAAAAGAAGGCATACTCTGTATGACAAATAACAAACTATGTGGGAGTCAAATGAACGCGAAATATGATAATCGAACAAACACCGATTTATATCGCTCTGCACGCATGTGCTAAGCATTGCTGATTAGAAGCTTACTGCTCCGACCAAAAATGCTGAACGATACTCGCAATCATTACTTCACTCGTCCAAGGAAGAGGTTATGAAGGTGACAATCAGATCATCTATTTGGTATCGTAGGTATTGGAATGCGTTCGCTGACTCATTCTGCTGCAGTCCTTCCATCTGGTGTCTCTCATTCTCTTTACCACCCTGAAAGTAGCTTTCGTTCTCTTTCTCTCGCTCTCGCTCTTTCACACACACAAACACACACACATACGTGACGAACTGCTACAAAGCATCATCAAAATCCGGTAAACAGTGCGGTGAAACACGTGTCTCGGACGGCGCAGGAACACAAAAGTGATATGAATAATTGTTCAGACAGCAAAAGGGTCAAACATGTCGCATGTACAGACGCATACGCGCTGGTGGCGCGCATCTAAGTTGGTGGGAACACAGAAGCAATCGTGAACCGCGGTCTGACTGATTCCGATACAGATACACAAAGCTAAATACGGTCATATTCGGCATACTATTCACCGCTTTTATGAATCTCAACATATTGGATCCGATAGGAATAGAATGCGGCGGGCAGTGTATTCTGCAGACGACGGGAACTGTTCCAAATCAGTCAGCCAGTTTTGCTTGCAGTTGAGGCAGAGTGAAGTGATCGGATAGGTAAACCAAGAAAAATCTCAAATGAATAGGTCACTCAACCTAGAATTCCTGCTATGCGACCGAGTGACGGTTTCACTTTAGTTTGAAACAGGAACTGTTGTCGATAAAAAATCTGGACGATTTGCTCGCACGGAAAAGTAATGAAACTTGTTAAGTTTGTATGATTGTCATTTGGGGAACAAAATCTGCACCGGAAGTCAATTGGTCACACGGAGAATGAAGTCTTCTTGCGATTCACAAACCGGAAAAAGGGTGAAAGGCCAGAAATGTTTACAGCATGGCAAGTAACCACATCGCAGCCAGTGGTAAGACAACCGAACCTTGCGGGTCAACAGGAAGAACGTTAAGTACATCTACGGGACACTTTAACCCAGTCACTACACTGAAGTAGAAGGGAAGGGGGCACATCCAGACTGATGGAAAAGTCCCAACTCATCACCGTTTCGCCCTAACTTGCGGACACAGAAAGTCATTAAGTTAGGCCATATGGATATCAGTGGGATTGTTAAATCCGAGGTAACAACAAACCCATAAGACTGAATCATTTAAACATGTACCAGAAAGCAACAAAAACAAACACGCATGTGTATCATAGGGAGAAATAGGAAAAAGGGTCCCAAACACGTCAAACAGTAGATCTGATTGGACAACCGGGAACAACCACATGCAGATGATATGATACAAAAAGCTCCTATCCAAAAACACATCCATAGCAGAAAATAACCAGAACGCACCAGAACAAAACAAGTATGTCAGTTTCATACTTAAAAGAATTCCCTTGTAATATGAAAAAACAACAAGCGAGCGCCGAAAAACTGATCANAATCACGGCTCAATCTGAAACCATGATTAACATCCCTGAATCGCTTCAGAAACAGGCAACTTATGACAGAATGACTCTTAGTTTGAAGAACAAAGAGGAAGTGTGAAAGTAGGATACCGGTTCAACTACCATACAGGTGCTAGTAGACAAGAGAGAAACATAATCAAGAAAAATACAGCTATTCGAGATTAGCAAACTAGGATCACGGTTAATATTGACCAATTTAATACTACACATTGAGCCCGGGGAGGAGCATAAACCCATGAAAAAAACGAGGATATCCGTGAAACTACATTGATCGGATATGTACTGCGAACTCCGGAGTCATGCAAGCAGATGACCTACCGACTGAGATTCTTCGTCAGGTCCAAAGTGACATAGTTGGATGGGAACCAGCCCATCAAAGCCGGCCGTCCCTCCGTCACTAGGACACCACGCCACCAACCATCGGAACTTTTCTCCAACACCCGAATCTTGTCTCCACGTTCGATGGACAACTCGTCCGGTTGACTAGCCGGATAAGCAAACAGGGCTTGACAGATGTGACGACCCAGGCCGGAGCCGGTCCCGAAATATCGATTCGGATCGAGGCTAGCAGTATGTTGGAGTTGGGCTTGTTGTTGCTGTGGTGGTTGTAACTGAATCGAATGGTCGGAGGGCTGACTGGCTACTAGACCCGAGGGAGGGGAAAACTCGCTGTGACCGTTCTGCCGCGGTCCAGCCAGGCTACCGGTCACACTGACAGGTAATGAGGATAAGGCCTGAAAGAGATGAAGAAGTAAATTTATGAACAAAATGTAGCTCGAAAGTAAACGTTTGACGTGTGGGGGTGGTACAATATTCTATAATGGAGTAGTCATAAATAGCATAAGATATCTAGTAAGGCATGGTTGAATGTCTAAACATGTGGATGTTGAAAAATGCCCCCAAAAGAAAAGCAGACCATTTTAAAACGGTGTTTGTAACTAGACGAACAACTGCGTGGAAAACCGGTTATTGAGGCGTCACAAGTCCTCCTTGCAATGTAAAAAAAACCTTACATTTTTTCTCATGCGACTGGTGCTGACCGAACACTGATTTCACCAGGGTGCAACGATGTCGTTAAAGGTTTCAGATGTTTTGAAGCTGAGTGATATTTCATCCATATACTGAGAAAACTTTCTACAAATTCAGCTCTCATTAAATTCGTTTTAAAATGCTTCTCATTCAATGTCTTTGGTTTCATATATTTGATTGCTGAATACAGGAAAAGCCACGAATAAAACCTCAGAATCGCAAAAATTGCGACACCAATCTTATACACTAGGACATAGAACTCATTCGAGAGAAGCAGTTCAAGCAGTTCACAAAGTACCGGTTAAATATACTGACTCTAAGAGCTACCTCAACATCACCACACGATTTGAAGACTATCTTTCATCCCTTCCCTCACCCCTACAAACCAGATTACAAGTCGGTAAGTTCTGCGCACATTGGTTGATTTTTGTTGGATAACATTGTGCATTCGTAGGCACCCCACGATAAGACTGGTGACAGAAGATGGTGTAGAAATGACATGCACGCAATCGTAAAAGGTGGAATTCGAATCGAACGGTGACAAGATTTAAGTCAAACTCTGTGAGTGACACATTTCCGCTTACTATTAAAGGTAAATTGACTGAATTGGTCAAAGTGTTACTATTATTAGACTACTGTTTGATTTTCCCACGAAACTCACTGTCTCCCGTCACTGATTTTAGTTGGCGGTATCAAGTGTAATTGCCTCAAATGAGGATGAACTAACGCAAGGATCATCACGATAGGTATAAACTGACCAACCGCGTTTCCAGAGGAGTGAGTACTCTACAGATTCCCTTGATTAAAGTAGACATTTAATTTTATAATTTATTGTTTAACTTTTAAAAGCCACAGTATGGTCGGGGTGGGTGTGTTACGTTGTGGTTGGCCTCCCTTCCCTTGCACCTTACGAAATGCTCCTATACTACCAGGTGACTCAAACAGCCTTGGATGAGGAAACCATACACTGCTTTCCAGTAGTGGATATGGTTCCACACCAAAGCAAGAGGACGAAAAGCTAAGCTATACCCGGGTGGGCGAACCACTGGCTGTTCACTTGGGAGAGTTGGCTAAAAACCCTGATTCCAAACCAACCAAAGATAGGCGTACGAACCACACCTTCGTAGTTTTGGATAATCACCAACCCGAATGGGCATCGAGGTGTATTGGATACCCTGGACGTTTGACTCCGTCCAAAGGGTTTGTGATCCGATGAACTGGACATCAGCTCCTAATGTACTGTTGTTTTCACATATCACCCCGCTGCATTGCAGGTTAGCTTTTGGCTGGTTGTGAATTCCCCAAGAGAAATCACCTGTCTGGTAACCTGGTAGTATCGTGCACACAAACACGCCACGGAACCTTTTCGTTTTTCTAAAGATTATTTTAGCGTGATTTGTTGGACACGGTCTGGACATGTGAAGTACATTGATATTTTTAGTCACTAGACAATGTGAATTACAGTAAAAGGGAAAATCTATTATAATCAAAGAGCACACCGTTTAAGGGGGAGCAGAAACCATTCACGTAAAATCGGGCTCATTGATTTTGTGTTTAAAGAGTGAAAGTAAGTAAGTAAAGTAAGTAGTAAGTTGAAGGAAAGACACACAGTGGAAGGTTATTCCATAACTTGGAAGATCGGAGGTTGAAGCATATAAGCAGCGTCTGTGGAGACAAGCTCCCACGAATAGAAAATATAGTAACGGCAGGTCTTCGTGACTATGAGGCTCCACTTCGTTTGCTGTCCACCGCATTGAAGCAAGTTTAGGATGATGGACTAGTGACTGCAGATTGGAAGTTACAGAATGGTTGTCGGTGAGACGTGTTCCAGAGCAGAGTCCAGTGACCCAATAACTGAACTACGGTTACCATGTTGATTTTTGCAATCGCGAGTAGTACGACAGGAATGAGAAAAATCACCGGAAGCTTCCAATAGGTTGGAAAAGTGGAAAGTTTGAGAAAAAAGACAGAGAAGACGATGTAGAACATGAGCCAACTTGGGAGCACACCTTTGAGGATGATGAGTAGAATGCCGTCCGGACAGAGTGGTTCACGTGGGTTTGGGGAGCGCAAAGTTTGGCGGATTTTCTTAGTGGTAATATGAGGGAGGAAGGGATTGCTAATGAAGTAAGGTGGAAAACCAGGATAATTGGGTAGGGTGCGGTTGACATACAAGAGTATCAGCGGAATTACAGACAAGGAAAAGTTACAAGGGCAGAAATTGTAGGCAATTTCTTTGGCGAGCGGAAGATATTTGGCTACCGGTGGCAGACGAGGTCAAGTTTTCGGCTTTATAGCAGGCGACGCGTCCTTTGGCTCTGCATGGTTGTCCAGAACCTGCTCCTAGCTTGTGCAAAGCAATCCTGGGAGTCGGGAGTGAGTAAGCGGCGCCAGCGACAGAAAGATGAGTGTTTAAGGTGCACAGCACGACCGCATCCGAGGTTAGACAACTTGGGGAATCGGGGTTTACCGGGTTTAGAAAAAGACTGAATAACAAGAAGTGTATCTTGAACAACATGTAAAGTCGGCGAAGTCAAAAACAGATTTCGAAACTTCCCAAGTGAAGCAGTAATTAGTCCGAGGATAAGCAGCTAGGAAGTCACAAAAGCTGTCCCGGTCTCGAGGTTGGCGGCGGATCAAGCCTAGAAAAACTGATGGAGCAAGGAGTAATTCAGTGATATGATGAGTCAAGTGGAGGGAGAGTAGATGTCTGAGAAGAAAGAATGAACCGCAGTGAATGTTAGGTCGAGGGCATGGGTGCGATCGCCAGCTGAATCAGGAACACCAGTGAGGAGGTCAACTAGCTGGTTCAGGGTGTTGATCAAGGTAAAACGTTTGGTTTTGCTCCTCTACGAATGTTGGTGAGAGTGATAAGTACGTTTGTTTTGCGCATGAGTAGAGGAAGCGAAAGCCGGAGTGAATTCTCGTTTTAAGAGGGGAACCGGCAACCAAGATCCCG
>UZAN01041014.1:53372-65407 GCA_900618425.1 Echinostoma caproni
GTTTACGAGGTGAACTATACAATAGCGAACCTATTTATGCAGTGATAAAATGCAACGGATTTGCACACAACTACGACGGACAGTTATCGACTGTCCCATAGCCGTGACGAGCAATTAACTTGATTAGCTACAGAAGGGAGACGACGCCAGATGGCTTAAGTTCACTTTAGTTTGCTTAAGCCATAGGAAAATATGAGACGCTTTTGGCAATTTTTCTTGGTGAACATACCACATTGTTAACCTAAGCGACCAACCACTTCTGAGAAACGAGGGAGATTGCTTAACGAAATTCTCCACCACGTTGATCATATCTGAACGACACCACTGTGGTAGACGATTCAATCTGACCGACTTAATGTGCAGATGTTAGTTCACTATGGAATGCGATCGGGCGAGAGAAATGTATCTTACTCTTCGGAGAATAGACCAAATTGACCGAATCGCATTTCAACCATCAACTGTTTACTTTCGAATGCGGTCCTACGGGCTGCGTCACAAAAACCACCGACAATCTGCTCGCGATCAACCATGTGATCTGATACAGTTTATACCCTGAGGAGGTCCAAACGTGGAATCAACTGAACATTTACACACCGGTTCACTAAACAGGATGCCTCCGAGGATTTAGTTCATCCGTCCGATCAATGAGCGAAAAACATCCATTCGCAACACTGATAGTGGGGAAATTAATAATGCATTAAACCAGACAAAACAACAATCCTCATTCAAGGCGTATATTGGAAATCACCAAGTTATTGTATCCGTATCTGTGTTCATTAGAGTGGACTCGATAATGAAATGCGGGAAGATAGAGGACAGAGCGAAAGTAATTAAATCCGAAGTCAAATGAATTCCAGAATGCATAAAATTGCCTATGGAAAAGCAATAAAATAGTTTATTCCAACCAGTGCCGGTTTTATTTTCGTCTGCACTGTCAGTCGGTAATTACAGGATTGCTGTTTAAGGCGAAGTAAATCATTTCAAACATCACCGGCCAACGCAGTGCTTAAAACTGACTAGAATTTCACACAGACCAAGGTTTATATATATATATATATATATATANAGAGAGAGAGAGAGAGAGAGAGAGAGAGAAAGAGAGAAGGGATAAGATAACGCAGAGCTAAATTAAGTGTTCTCTAAGTTAATGTATTCTCTTCTTTTCCCGCCTTCAACACCGAGCTTCCTTCAATGTGCTAGCGTCAGAAGAAAGATAACTGCTTTTGGTGGCTGACTGCTTTTGGCATCTGATCACAATGACTAGGATACTACGATCTTTTCAGTTTAGACCTCAAATGGGGACTTTCAACAGATAACGTAAGATAACATCTCCGCCATGTTCTGCGTCATCATCATTCGAGTCGGTGAAACCGCCAGAAATTAACCTAAAGCATTGATCGACAAATCGTCACTGCAAAACAACCAAGAAAAGGTGTACCAACCACACCTACACCTTGACTGTGTATCAGGGTATATCGGGAACGTTGAAATCGATCCAATGGGTGCATGATTTGATGAACTGCATACTGATCCCGCATGGGTTGTGAACTTTGAGGTTATCTTGTTAGATAGACATTTTAGTCAAAAATCTCAAGTAATGGAAGATTTGATCGAATAACACGATAAATTTCACGGTCTACAAATCAAAGGAATCACGAACTGAAAAGCTTGGAAGCACTGGACAGCCAGTTCGACTTGGATGGGTCTCATCAGATGTGTGCTTCCATCGAACAAACTGAGCATCGAACCCAGGACCTCACAGGTAGAAAGTAAGCATACAAACCAATTGAAAACGGGGTAACTGGTCAGTTTGTCTGTACATGATAGAAAACAACCCATCACTGAGGTACAGCGCTTCCTAGCATTTCACTTCACGCTCCATTTGCTCGGTAAACGACAGAATTCACTATATAAACCTCAACTTGGGGGGTTAAGAGAAGTACAACGCCAGCAAATTAAATGTACACCAGCATATGTCGTGGCAGTTATGACAATAGGGCATATGTTGATGGCGTGACTGCGTTTTCATCAGTTATTCATCATCAAGGAAAATAAATAGTTGGATTTCTGGTGCAGAAGTGCACAGAGAGTGCTTTTCTGGCAGTCCGAAGGAAGGAATAACGTGAACATTTATCATGGAACCAAACACCATACGCGCAAACAAACCGAATCGCGAATTGCCAAGACCGTTCCCCGAGCCCAACGAAAGTGGAAAACAATGAAGCAGGAAAATGCAAATGGTAAGATGCACCGCAATGCAGTCCATGTTGAGGCTACATATATGCAAAGGAAGATTCAGAACCAATGCGCGTAAACACGCACGCACACACATTCACATCGTGTAGAGACGGGCAAACAAATGCATTCGATTCGTTATTTATCTCGCCTAATTGCACTGGATGAGCAACGCCACAGCACCAACGATTTTCAAGAAATACATCGAATCGTTCGAGACAATTCACCTGCAACTCAAGGATAAACATGATCGAACAGGAGTAGTATAACCCAAAGGCTAACTAATTTCCACGGCTAGGGTGGATTGACCCAGTGAGTAACTTGGATATAAACCATTGCTTGCTTAAGAATGTTTTGACGGAAAAAATTTCCATAAGCGATAATTATTCACCAGTGAGTAGATATCGCTATTAGGGATAGGTAAAGCGTCCATGGAGCTTTCGTTTGATGCACCGTACCGTGCGAGAAATTGTCTCACCGGGTAAGCGCAGTCGTCCTCTCCTAAACCAACGAACAGATTACGGCAATCGACTTTTTCAGTTCTGAGCAGACCATCATCTGTTCCTAGGAAGCACCAACTTCCGACACAGCTCTCGACGGACGGCAACGTGGCGCTCCATTTCAACTGGTACGCTAACTGAAATCGACCTTATAGCAGCAAGTTATCGTTGGCGTGGCTCAGTGTAAAATTGCAGGTCCTATTGGACCACCTTCGTTCAGTCTAACCACGCATTAGTTTTGATGCAGTTCACTCTTCGGTTGACTGGTCGACGACAAAACCAGCAGACTCGGATAGCTCATCATCGACTATCTGTTCCAGCCGTTCGTGCACTCTTTCAGTCAGAACTAGTGCGTGAGCTAAGCGCGCCTCAACGTGATGATTTAAATAAACAGTGGAGTCAGATTAGACGAGAAATGCATTCCGCTGCGAATGTTGCTTGTGGGACTGAGCCTCAAACACGTCGGAGACATTGGCTATCTGATGAGTCAGTAGCTCTGATGGATCAAAAACGACAAATTCCGACCTGCCGGGATCAAAATAGAGTTAGGTGGCATCTACAACGTCAGCTCACGAAAAGTCTCAAGAAGGACCGTGAGAACTGGTGGGCAACTATAGCTAGTGAAATGGAAGTAGCATCTGCAACAGGGAATAGTCAAAGACTGTTCCGATTGATACGCAATATGGGAGGTCGGCGAACTCCACTTAGTGAAACCGTCTGCGATAAGACGGGACGAGCTATAAACAATAGGGATCAACGACTCAATCGCTGGGCAGAATACTTCAGCGCACAGTTCAGCTGGTCTAGTACGAACCAGACTGCTTCATCTGCAAGTGAAGCTCCGTGGGCAGTGTCATGCGACCCTCCAACAGAAACAGAAGTTCGGTCTTGCATTCAAGCTATGAAGCGAGGAAAGGCAGCAGGATCGGATGAGCTCTCTCCCATTCTCTACAAGGTGGAGGGTGATAACGTCGTAAGCTGTATTACTATCCTACTGTGCAACATTTGGACGCAAGAACACATTCCTTCATCTTGGAGCGAATCAGTGATCGTTCCCATTTTCAAGAAAGGATCTCGCAAAGATTGCGAAAACCACCGCGGGATAAGTCTGATCCCAACAGTCACCAAAGTGTTAGCCTCCGTCACACTTTGACATCTCACACCATTAAAAGAGACGAAAAACTGTGGACAGCAAGCCGGATTCCGTCCTGACTGTGGATGTATTGATCGGATTTCTGCGTTGCATCAGGTCATTAATTTTCGTCATACTCACCGTGGACTAACGATCGCGTTGTTTCTCGATCAGTCGACCGCCAATCTCTGATGAGTTCCCTTCTTCGAAAAGGAATGTCCCAGAATTACGGTAAATTACTGAGGTCACTGTACTTACATGCCTCCGGTCGTGTAAGGGTTTGCAGCGAACTAAGTAGGCTGTTCGTCACTATCAGCGGCGTTCGTCAAGGGTGCCCTCTTTCGCTGTTCCTGTTCAATTTTGTCGTAGACGAAATACTGGAGAACGCACCAAGTGGACTTCAAAACGTCGGTATTGAATGGGCAGCTGGAGAAAAGCTGTGTGATTTAGAGTAGGCTGATGACATCGTCTGTCTGTTCGAATGTATGGAGGACGCGCAAAGCGCATTTGATAAACTAACAAGTGCAGTTGCCACATTCGGTATGTGCTTTGAAACTCCAAAGTGCAAAGTGATGCTGGAGGACTGGGTTTCGTCTACTCCCACCCTGACACTAAATGGCCAGGATTTAGTTGTGGTGGATTGTTTTTCCTACTTAGGTAGTTGCGTGACCAATCACGGTAGTGCAGCAAAGGAGATAACCGCCCGCATTTCCAAGGCTCGAGCAGCATACGCAGGACTGAAACACCTTTGGCGTAGACGCGACGTTTCACTGATGCTGGAAGGTCGTGTGTATTGTGCTAGCGTTCGTTTAGTCCTGCCTTATGGCTGTGAAACCCGGAATTTGCGAGTAGAAGATATCCGTCGACTGGAAGTTTTCGATTATCGGTGTTTACGTAGTTTAGCCCATGTTGGATGGAGCGAACGGGTTAGTAACGTGTAGGTAAGCCGTCGTGTGTTTGGGAGTCTATCAGGTATAAACCTGCTAGCACACGGAATTCAGATTAGTGGACTTCACTGGCCAGGGCACGTATTGTGTCGTCTGCCGCACCACGCTTTATTCGCTGTAGCTAATCCGGGTTGGAGGAAATCGCGTGGAGGCCAACAGATGACGTGAAGGCGAGTCATGAAGAAATGCACAGAGCGATTAGGTGCAGTAGGTGTCTCTCGCCTTCCAGGTTGGGATCCGAACGACTCCACAACTGGTTGGTTGGAGATACTAAAGGATATAGCAGCGAACCGACAGTAGTTGCGTTCTTATCAAATCAGAATGGTTGAAACGGTATGTATGCAGAGTTTGATTGCGTACTCTGTGTTGACCATAGTGGTTCACCTTCTTCTCCCTCCCTCAAAATAGGTCCAGTCCCTGTCCACCTAAAATTTTACCATTAATCTTGTATGCATTGCGAATTTGGCAGCGATCAGTGAAGCTCGCCCCACTGTATTTAGCTGTACGATGATGATGATGAATTTGTCGTCATTCGGCCTACTCCGATTGCGACTTCTGGAGTGTGTTCTGTTGGTTTATTTGTTCGTGTTTTCCCGGTCATCTGGGGTCTTCATTCTTCATTCGCTGTGACCGAAATTCCGTCAGACATGCTTGTAATGCAGTTGGGACATTTGCATTTAGTTTCACTCATAATCCCTTATATCATGTAACAACTTGATGATCTTGCGCATTATTCTGCGAGTCTTGAAAACCGTTTTAGATGCAGTTCAATATGAATTCCTCATCACATTCTAGGCACCTGTCGTATGACCGCAAAAAGTACCGATCTGGTCATTGTCAAATTTGACTACAAACCAACCGATATTCATGAACTGGGCATCCAGAAAGGAGAGCGCCTCACTCTGCTGGATGATACACAGCATTGGTGGCGGGTAATGAATGCTCAAGGAGCCACGGGTTATGTTCCCAGCAATTATGTTAAACGTTCAAAACAGGTGAGTTACATCCGGTTTAATAATTGTTTCATTTACTCTGCAGGGTATATTTTCCAGTCTTCGAAACACACTGGGGCGACGAAAGAGCAGACAAGACGGTAAGTACCTCACTCATGTGTTCATCTTTAGTTCTGCCCATAATTTTCCTTATTTTGGAGGTATTCTGTGTCATTTGTGTATGTTTGAATACGTGATTATTAGTATACCTTACCGCGCTGCAGTTTTATTCCCACATAATGTTTGGCGCGATCTCCATCCATATCGGTACGTTTTTGTCTTCGGCAACGGGAAATGCATTTTGTGTAAATAAAAAAATTCTTCTCAAGTTGTTTGAATAAAGCCGTTCATGATCAAAGAATAGTTTTCTATATAATGAACTCGTCGTGTAAATGAGGCGTGACCTGCAAAGCTGGGACGCGCACCCGACCATTGATCGAGTGGGTAGTATGCTTGCGTTC
The DNA here is from genome assembly GCA_900618425.1 of Echinostoma caproni. NCBI lineage: Eukaryota > Metazoa > Platyhelminthes > Trematoda > Plagiorchiida > Echinostomatidae > Echinostoma > Echinostoma caproni. The sequence continues at coordinate 59,640 of UZAN01041014.1, forward strand.
TGCCTGTGAGGTCCGGGGTTCGGTCCCCAGTCTGGTCGATGGATTCGCATTGCTGATGAGGCCCAACCAGGTCGAAACAGCTGTCCAGTGCTTCCCGGCTTTTCAGCTCACACCTCATTTGCACGACGAATTCATCACATAAACAAATCGAATCCTCCATTACTCTAATGCAATAATTTTCCACCCTTAGTTAAAGTCACAATTTGTAGTTATTAGCTCCAAAGGACTGAATCGAGTTGTGCAGAGGTTAGGTTAAGTTATATCAGTTTTACTGGTGGAAGGGTGACTTTAGTCCGAGTTAACGAAAATCGTGCATTGAAATTAATTGTTGTACACTAAACGCGTTACCGTTGTACTTTCGGTTTTAGAGGCGTCCCAAGTTATCTTGCATTGATGATTGCCTTCGTTATTTGTGACGTTCTTTTTGTGCATTAAAAGTGTCACATTTGATTCTCTTCATATTAAACTAACAAATCATATCATTTTCGATGTACTTTCGTCTTCTTATTGTTTTAATGTAGTTTTGATTTCTTCGGTTCCTTCATTTTTCTTCCTCGATTCCTCCTTCATTGGAGCTAGCCGTCCCTTCGCAAGTGTTTTTCGCTCTGAAACTTCTTGGTCACGTCTGGTTCGGGGCTATCTGTCTTATTTTTCCATCTCACTATATATTTACATACATTTTCACACATGTCTGAATCCAGGCTGTGGGCCAAACAAATCATGGTACAGTAATCTTTGTGAAAACAAAGCACGTTCCATGATTTGTATGTGGGCGGAGTACTGCCAAGTTGTCCAGGCCAAGGCAGGTGAATTTTCCTGGGGGTCCACATCCGGAGGCTTTGGCTAGCCAAAGCCTGACCTACAAGGCGGCGGGGCGGTGTGCGAAAACCGCAGTCCATTGGGAGCCGGTGTCCAGTTCATCGGATCATACATCCTTCGGCCGGGGTCACACGTCCAAGGTGCCCAATGTACCTCGATCGAGCCGGTGACCATTGCCACAACCAGGAAGTTGTGTGTGGTTCGTACACCGCTTGGTTGGTTTGGAACCAGGGTTTTTGGTTAACTCCCCTAGGTGAACTACCTGTGGTCCCCCGGTGTCGTGCTCTCACTTTGGTGGGAAAATACCTCCGCCACCAGAGGGCAGTGAGTGGGGCTTCCTCAGCATTGGCTATTTGAGACGCTTGGTCGTATGAAAGCATTTCGCTAGGTGTAAGGGAAGATTGACCATCCGGAACCATAGACACCCACCTCCGACCATACTGAGGGTTTTGGAGGCAGTGTATTGGTAGGGTCGGAATCCACATGAAGATTGACTCCAGAGGAATTCAAGTCCACCGCCTTAACCACTCGGCCAACCTGTGTTCCGTGTAGTTACATTTTTCCTGAATAATCAGCGTTTACTTTCACTCAATCTCCTCGTGCTCATCTCATTATCCATTTTCACCCTATAACGTCAAGCTATTGGCTCCATACAGTTTGTCACTGTGGTTCTCTTCCAGTTGATCACGATCCTGGGGATCACTACTGCTTACTACGTATCTAATAAACCTTGTTGCATTGCAACATTTAAATTTACTTTACTGTAACTAACTTAAATATGGGATACTTACATATTTCATTCTTTCTTCCTCTGATAATCTTAGATCAAAAATAGTCAGTATGATTGACTCCTAATGGATATACCTCCCACCCATAATGCGTTCCGATTTCTTCCTAGCAATCGGGGCTTGAACGCAGATCACTGTTCATTCTGCTTGTGCTGTTATAAATGACCTTCGGGTGGAATCTGTCCCGTTGGATAATACCGCTTAACGCTAAGTAGAATGTAAAACAAAATGAACCAATATGACAGTTTTACGATATGGTCGAAGTGGTATCAATCCCATCGCCTCGTTCATCTGGTTAAAACAAAAAAGATTCGGGTTTATACGTGATACGCAACTCCTGAGGATGTAACCGCAACGATGCCTCCCAAGGCCTCAGTATGGTTGGGGGTGGGTGTCTAGGGTTGCGGCTGGTCACCCTGCCCTTGAACCTCACGAAATGCCCCCATACGACCAAGCGTCTCAAATAGCCTCTGCTGAGGAAGCCCTACTCACTGCCTTCTCGCGGCGGAGGTGTTTTCCACCAAAGTGAGAGGATGAAAAGCCGATATCCGGGGCTATAGCCGGGTTGGTGGACCACTGGCAGTTCACCTAGGGAAGTTGGCCTAAAACCCTGATTCCAAACCAACCATGAGGAGACGTACGAACCAAACCCACACCTTTTCGGTTGTGACAGTGGTCACCGGCTCGATTGGGCATTGAGGCGTATTGGGCACCTTGGACGTCTGACCCCGTCCGAAGGACGTATGATCCGATGAACTGGACACCGGCTCCCAATGGACTGCGGTTTTCGCACACCGCCCCGCTGCCTTGCGGGTCAGGCTTTGGCTAACCGAAGGCTCCGGTTGTGGATTCCTCAAGAAAATTCACCTGCCTTGGCCTGGGCAACCTGGCAGTACTCAGCCCACAAGCCAATCATGGAACATTTTTCTTTTTATAAAGATTATTGTACCATGATTTGTTTGGCACACAGTCTGTCCTCAGACAAGTGTGAAATATATATAAATATATAAAAATATATATAACCGCAACGATCGGTCGAAAGATACTGCCCGAGGGCTAGCATGTAACGATAAATCAAGCGACATTTTTCCGAGGTGCGAGACGTTTTTGCTTCCCTAGAGAACTTGGGCTTAAGTGGGCGACTGATTATCCTCGGGATTACGAAAAATTTCGTAGTCCCAGGCATTTCAACTCCCATTGCGGGTTTTCACATGGATTTTTTCTGTTCCATTTTCGTCATTGTTATTTTTCCGTCAGTTCGATGCCAAAAGATAACTGTTCATGCGTACGTAGTTCCGTGCGTTTAACACGCGCGACCGTATGTAAAATCTGGTTTAAAATGTCACCAGCCTCAGCCTGACCCGGGGGATGATCTGTCACACCACACTAATTTTGCTCAATCGCGCAATGAATGTGCATTCCTAGCAAGCCTGTGATGCTCTGTTCTCACCTTGTGCACCGTACATCACGTGAAGGTCAACTGGTGGCTAAGTACAATTAATTTCATCAAGAGTTCTTCTGACTTGGTTTTCAAAGACACGAATACGACGGTAAACAATAAAGCGTGTGATCTTGCTGTATTTTTCTTTGTCGATCATGATAATTCATTTCCCCCCTCAAATATTGATCCACTCCTTCTGTGTCACGCCTATTCATTCTTACATTGAATGACTGCGGTCTTCCAAATATTGACTACACACTTGTGCATTGTGAACACTTGTGTATCATTTATAAATGAGAACATTATGATTGTAGTTGCCATTGGGTTTACACTGCGAACTTAGTAATCCTCAGTGAAGTTTACTTCACAATATCTGATTGTACTTAGGGGGCACCATTTGATGTCTAACTTTAATATCGACAGATTGGGAAATAAATTATGCATCCCTCTTGCTTGCTTCTCACAGTTGCTCATTTCATCAAGTCCAGAATCCTGCACTGAATAGATTCTGTTTTTATTCGGATTGAAAAATATCAATATTCGTATTCAGGTTCACAATAAGGCTAAATAAATACCTGAATACCACTCTTTACGGTAACAAACGTATCATCACTACATGCATTCAACCAACTATTAATTTTTCCCGAGGTTCCCAAGCAGAAATCCAAAAACACTTCACAGAACTCAGTGCTCAAATCAGGGTTTTCACACCCCGAGTTGTAGTCTAACCCTTTTCCCGATCATTACGAGCTTTTCAGCATTAATTTCAATTTGTACGAATCATTGTGTGGTAAGCAGAAATAGGTGTTGACTCCTTAGTCACGAGGATCTGCTGTTCAATTATGGACACCGACAACCGAATCCATGGGATCTGGAGTGTTGCACAAGTGTGAGTATAAGACGCTTACCGATGATCGCCTTGCCTCGACGGTTGCCTGAGTGAATCTTCGCTCATTTCTAAACTCTGTCAGATTCTAGATTGAATAGCTTCCATTATGACCATTCTCCCGTCTCTAACATTACCTGTTTATTGCTCCTTGTGGTCTCTTTGTTGTTTCGCTATCATGTGAAAAGATTAATTCAAAATATAAAGAATGTCAATATACACTGTTACACAAAGGCAAACGTCGTTTTTGTTAGGTCTTTATAGCCCTTTTAAGGTAACTGTGGTGTCTTTCTCTTTTCAGTCCAGTCATGAATGCACTTTATTTGTCCATGGCGAAGTAAATTCCCAGCTAGCTATCATGATGCTGTAGTATTAAAAAACTGCGCAGTGGGAGATTTACACCGAATAGTATATCAATAATCTTTTTTTAGGGGGAAGCACTTTTGCACAATAAGTCAATTGAAACTGAGCATGAAAATCAAAAATCTTTCAAACTCAAGGCGAAAGGTGGAGCTTCCAGTGATTTACGTTTTGTACACTCTTCAGTTTTGTATACGTTCACTTTATTTCTTCAATCAGATAACGGTGTCGTAGCGAAACACGGCAGCGTGGAATCACTTGGTCACAAATACTCTCAACCTACACCAGCCTTGGATAGCTTCACATCGCCTGGCGGATATGGTTTAGGTGATAGCACCGGTAACTCCGGCACATTCAACCCATATTCCAATCTAGCTTCAGCCAATGCAGACGGGTCCGAGTCTATCCAACGACCAGGAGCGTCCAGTTTCGATACACCCGGGGACGAAACCCAGGAAGATCGAACCCATCCCGGTGCAGAAAACTGGGGAGGCTCCATGGGCAATCGGCATCACAGTTCCTCCCAAGTACGTGTGATTTTTTGCTTCCTGGTTTTTAATCTTGCAAACTGCCTTGAAAAGATCGGAATAGATAGATAAAAAAGAAAGGGCTTTGTTGCACTTTCAGTTAAACAACCGCATACGTGGCAGTAACCAAAAATGGAATCGCGTTTCTTTCACACACTCATGAATTCCCTGGCTCTTTAGAATCTGTTTTATAAATGTAGAAAATAAATGCTCAAGGCAACCTTTCGACAGTATTTACAATCATTGATTACTCTACAATTTTTTTCGGTGGATGTTTATGATCATTCCAACCGAAGACTTTACCAGGTTACTGACTGAATAGAACGTTTGTTCAACCGTGTGTGCTCATTGGCCATATACCGGTCACTTGTTACACATTGTGTGCACTTTTATTTATCGGATTTTGCATTCATAGTGGGCGCATATTTTGTTGTTTGTTATGGATGGCATTGTTTTACTACAGACAATGAACTATCAAACACCATCAGGCCCGTTTTATTCCTCAACCAAGAATAAGATGTGTGGTTTAGTGCGTGCATCTGGTGGTGCTACAAAGAAGTCATTTTCATAAGCAAACAATGCATTTAAAGGGAATATTGGTTCACACCAAGTGTCGTGAGAGCTGATCTTTTGCTTGAGTACTTGTGATATATATATATATATATATATATATATAAAATTAAGATAGGAGACCACGAATGCGTATATTTCTTCTGCAGTCACCAAAAGTTCCTCTCCGTTTAATGGTTTTATCTCCGCCTATTCGTTATGCGAGGAAGATTGATGCCTTGGCGATCGCTATTCTCATTTGTGCCACGATTCTCCACAGCCCCATTACCGTACTTCTTTTTTTCTTCTTATTCTTTACGTTTCCCCCGATTCGATTTTACGAACGGTTATCTGACATTGTTTTGCGCTTTGATCTCTAGGATTCATTTTTAATAAAT
>UZAN01041015.1:40089-59974 GCA_900618425.1 Echinostoma caproni
TCCAGTTCAATAACACGCCTAACCTATCGGGGCCTTATGTGGTTCGCCACTCCAAGTCGTGCGGGGCTTAGGTTGCCGATTTCCTCCACTGAACAGCAGGTTCTCGTGACTATGGAGTCCACCCCGTCTGCTATTCATCACACCTAAGTGTGTAATAAAAAACCAGATCAGAGGCGATCAACGGAATGTTTTCGGATAGTTACTTTCCAACAGATTCTTCCGCAAAAACCTGACAATTCTGTTTATAGTGCGCCTTCTGAGGCGTATACGTCTTCCTCTACTATGAAGCCTATCAATGATTGTGCCGTGTCAAATTATGGGAAAACAATATCAAGCGTGCTCAAAAAATATATACATGTCGACCGCCTTGATCGGAATGATTTACCACTGATCCGCGGAGATTCACCGTGGCTAGAGATTAACGTGAATTGGTCTCTTTTAGCTTGAAAACTAGTTCCACAGACCAACGGTGTGCTGTTTGTACAATGGTTCTCCTAACAAGAACCCATTAATGAAGACCTCGCACTGACGTTTTTCAAACCTCGATTAGATAAAGTAAAACTAAAGTCAAATTACGGCTTGTTAAATCATAGCAAGCAATGCAGCGACCAAAGCATTTTGCCCCGGTTTTAAATGCGCACGGGAAGCGTTCTGTACACGATTGTGTGACGGACAGGCTGAGGTTGGTGGAGCAAATTGCGTACACAACAATGCAGCAGTACACGTACGCACGCACGGACACACCAACTCAGTCCGTGTGTGACTCACGTGACTCGGTAGCCTATCCATCTGACTCGTGCAGATAGGTGAAAACCTGTGAGACAGAACACGCGAAGCTGCTATAGCTGAATAACTTTTCTAAACGAGAATAAAGCTGGGAGCAGCACGACGATTGGACAGAGAATGGGTTTAGTGCTTATGTGATATTACATTTCGTTAAGGATTTTATTTCACTCGAACGGATCGGAGAAGAAGATTGATAGCGGGCAGACAGTCCTCAATCATGGTTTGTGAACGAGTCCTGAAAAAAGAAACGATGAAAACGGATGCAAAAACCGAATAGTTTGAACGATATGAAGTTGATCATGTGGGTGTTATCATTAGATTTCATTGATCTGTTTGCCTACGAGGATAAGTGAACCATAAGTAATTGATTGGAACTTACCACCCTTCAGATTTCACCTTTACGCACATTCCCCAGAGACTCCAGTTAACCATACACTCGGAAGGACTATCGACCGGAGTTTCGATCTTATTAGAGCTCATCAATAGTGCATGTTCACCGGGCTTGGAACTTTCGACCCATCGTATGGAAGGAATAGAGAAGACGAGCAGTGGTGGAGCGATTCGAACCCGGAACTTCCGAATCACAATTCGGCGAGTTAAACATGTGGGCACCATCGCCCTAATTATTCATTCAAATCACTTGAACAGGGTCTATGTCAATGTCCGTGTCGCTTTTATAATCCCATAAGGAAGAAACGTTAGAGTTTTAACGGCCTCAGCTACATCTGGGAGAAAAGAAAACACGTTTGTGTTTTCACGGTCAGTCTTTTCGTTTGAGAAACGCAAAAATCCTGGTTTTCTGCGATCAACAATTCCTCATGCAGATGATGTTCTATCGCTCGACTGGCTAACTGTTCACTCACTGTACAACTTCATAACATGAGATTGTTCGATAACCAGTTAGGAAGGCTTGAGATATGCTGACTGTAGCAAAGTACAGCAGTAGTAACCGAGGCGATGCGACGAGAAGATGAAACCTCATATCCATCGTCTACTCATTCGCATACAAAGAAATCTGATTGGAGGAACAGATAATAGAAAGAACGAATTAAACCACAAAAACTATCGAACCAAGCTGAAAAATTATGTCTCGATTCGGGTACACAGACTCTATAGTATAGTCTTTCTCTTTTTTAGTTTAAGATGTGCCGACGACAAATCTAAGATGGTTTGATTTTACGTGGACAGTATCTTGCGGAGTACACAGACAAGCCTGAAAAACAAACACGATGACAGTCCAACTCAGTCTTTCGGTCCTTTCCCATGAAACGTTCATTTAGGTGGTTTTTGAGCAATCGAAATTGTACAATTGGTACGGAACAACAATTGTACGTCGACGGTTCGTTTGCAGTCTCTATCTTCATATTCCTACACATTCATACCGTTGCCGTTGCAGGAATTGTCGATTATTAGAGGGGAAACAGCCTTTTTCAGAATCCAGAACACGTAGTCGCTACCGTGCAGCAAGCTTTGACGGATGACAAACAAAACACTAGAGATGGAACAGGGTAAAGTAGAGTGTTGGGGATACGCATGCGAACGGAAACATTTCACAACTTCCGAATCTAAAACCGGTAAAAGCAATTGCAATCTTTTTCCGTGGCTAATTTTGTTTGATTCAGGTGTGTGACTGACTTCAGGGACATTCAGGATTTCGGGAGCAAAAGGTAAGCGCGATCGACTTGCTGATGATTGGTTACACAATGACCATAATGATAATAATAGTGATATTCACTTTATTTCCTTTTTGGTTACTAAGTACATAGTGCTACTGTTGATTTTCAGCAAGCGGGTGACGGCCAGTCAAAGACGGTCTAGGGAAATACAGAAACGGAGAAGATGGGCAGTGGTGACAGGATCTGGACCCTTGACCCCTTGATTGCCGGAACGGAGACTCTAATTACTTGGTCATCACAGGGGTACACTAACAATCTGAAATGGATAATGTTATTCACTCGCTCTGTGTCTCGATCATCACTGCATTGGCCAGGTCTTTGCACCGAAATCCGTCGGTCGATGTAATTGTTAAAATGCAGCACACAGAACCGTCAAGCCGCGTACGAATCCACGTCACACCATAACCGCGCTCGAGACGTCCAAGGCCAATCGATTCCGGATTGGATGACTCAGACGAATCAGACAAATGTCGTCCAATCGATGAGTTAGAGTGTCAAGGACGCGATCTGGTTGGTGCGTCACCAGGTCGTTCTCGTACGCCCAGTTTACCCAATCATATTTGCGTATCGCGTCCTGATGAAAGAATACACTCTAGCCGCTATTCTTCAGTCGTGTCCTCTACTGCATCACTTTTTGGGGCCAGGCAAAGGCGCTCGTGTCGGTCGTACGTTTAACCAGAAAGTAAAAGTAATTCGCAGGATTTGAACTCCAAACGCTCAAGAAACGTTCCGATTTTTAGAAGCTTACACGGAAAAGTGAGATTTGAGTTGCTTACTGACAGGATAACTCGTGACTGTAGAACAATGTGTGTATTAAGAAAGTGCGATACCGGAGTAACATCCTCGAAAGGGGCTACAAATTTCAACTCCTCGCAGAAGGTAAATCCGTATGCAGAAACAATACCATGCCTTGCAATTACTGGTGTCGCACGACAATTGTCTATGGCCTAAAGGGGAAACCAATACTGGCTTTTTCACTGTACTACAATGTTGAATTGGTTCTTTTTCAACTTAATATCTATATACACATATATATTGTATGAATTTGAAAACTGGTCACAGTTTATCCTTTAAGTGCTGAAAATCTTGTTTTGGCTTAGCTCCACGTGCTACATCATAACAGGGCATGATGGAATAAACCGATTAAATAATAGTGTCTCTGTGTAAATTTTTTAATTGGCCATTGTTGCGACTGCATCCTTGTGCAGTCTTATTTGTGAGGTAACGTATATGTATATATTTCACTGTAAGTAGTATATAAATGATTCGACAAGATCTTTTTGGAGACATGTGATCGGTTTCATCATGCTTACTGCTCCTCAGAAGCGTGTATCCGGTAATCTTTTGTCAGTTCATTTATATACTTGTACCCAGGAAGTTTATTTTCTCTAAAGACACTCAAGTCACATTTGTTACAGTTACATCCACGAACCATCGAATCATGGTTTTGATCCTTGAATAGGCTCGCTCTTAGGGAGCTGTCAATCCCGGATTACCCGGTGGTTTAAATTTTTTTCTTTTTCAATTTTTGCTTCCTTTTATAGAAGTCTAAAAGGTACAGTTGTCAGGGCGGGAAAGAGGCCGATCAAAGGGCTATCATGTTGATGAACTTAGAACTCACTTCCTCTGGGGCGATAACTGGGTGATGTCACAACCACCTCATTGGACAATAGTAACTTCATCAAACTATCACCCCGGAGGACATGTGTGCATGTCTATTAGCCGTACACTTTGTGATCTTTTTGTACGAATTCATCCTTTTTTATGGGGCACAGGACTTCAACAGGCAGACCGTACAGCATTCATGCCACTGATTTCTATTCTGGGCCATATCTCTCAGCGTCTCTAACCAACGACAATCCTCATCTCTTGGGCCTTAATCTGGAAGGCGGGCTGCACCGACCGCAGCCAAAGCTGAAGCTCGCCTCTTCACACCTCTACGCCATGTTATGGTCTGACCGCTGTGGTGCTTTTCCAGCCTTATCTGGCACGCGCAAAGAGAGCACGGTAGTCAGTGGGCAGGCATACTCAATAACGAGGCAGTGTAAAGCTATTACTTCTCTTTGAGAACGACCATCCACTTCCAACACACGACAACGGACCTCGTCATTACTCACCCGATGTTCCCACCAGACAGGAGCAATGCTTCAGAGACATCGGTGGCCGAATAGTTTCGCAAGTATCTGAGAAGACTCAAGACTACCACTGTCTATGTTGATTGATCTGCTACAGATCATCGCGAACGAATATTAAATCCACCTTTGGATTGTTTGCTGAATTAGCACACTGTTCACAACTGGACCTAACCGAAACATCTCTGATTGTGGGGTTGCGAATCTACCACACGACAAGAGGCCTCTTCAGTACACACACGAACCATGCTCGCCCAATCCCGTTCTGATCCACACCTGATCAAGCCTGCATGAAACTCAATCAGAAAACCGGTCCGCCTGTTAACATGCGTCCTCATTTCGTGATCACCATAGTCTAGAATCTCAGGTAACAGCTTTAAACCTAACACGAGCTGTGCGAGACACCTCGCAGGCCAAGTTATCCTTTGAAATAAATGACAAAAAAATACACTGGACACATTAAAAACTAATATTCGTAAAAAAAACAGATGAATGCAACCATATCTCCAAAATCCGACACAGTCGAGACGGGTGAGAACAGAATTTTTGCAACCGCCAGACGGGGACAAAGGGGGACGAGAGAGGGGTTAAATTAGAACATGGCAATAAAAAAACAGGAAAGTAACCTCAGGGACAGAAAACCATTGGAAAGGTTAAGTGAACAACAGAATAGTGGAATCAGAATGTCACTCAGAAATTATGTGTTCGACAAAATACGCTTGCGCGCGCACACACACACGCAGCGAGAGAGGGAGCCGGTTGGAACTAATTCCCACAGGTGACTAGAAACTCTCGAGACAATCCTTCGAACGGTTCCAATGTGGATCGGAACAGGGGTTTAGCCGCACCAAAATGCCGAATGCGATAGTGGCCTGGCTCGCACGTACCATCCAATCTGCGCACTTGCCAGCTGATCATGGCTTTACTTTGACCGAGAATAAACTGCAATGCTCCCACACGTGTCCAATGAAATCTGACGGGGAACAGATAGAGATTACGATTTTGCGGAAAATTTATTGCATCCAAAATGGTGCAATGTCATAGAAGTGGAAATTTAATTTTTTTTTGCGATCATTCAAGGACAATAGTGAGAAACATCGGTCAGCGGAAAGCACGGTCCCGGTGGAGAGACTTCGACAAAGAAAAGCTTGTGACAATCACCGACTAATTGATCGCTGAGATCACTATCCCCTAAAACTTTCGATTTATATCAGTCACAGTCTGTATTAAAAAGTAATCAATTGTTTTAGGAACATCAACAACTGAAAAGGAAAACCATAGAAATTGAGTCCTAAAAGTTGCCTCTGTAGATTGTCAAGTATCCGAAAGTGACAGATGAATAATATCTGGGTTAACTTCACCGATACAAGGCATCAGACAGACAATAGTACATTTAAAGTCATCTATAAAGTGCCCCAAACAAGTCACAGTATGTTCGGAAACGTCACTTGGCAGGAGCCGTGGCAATCAAAATCCTGAACCCAACACTGTGCAAATGGAAGAAAATGATCACTGCACTCCAGTTTCCTTTGATCTCGTCCCAACTTGGGCGACGAAGTGAACCATGAATTCAGTCATTTTGTGATGATACGACATGGAGTGACAGGTCACACGTGGAAAAAAGGCTATCGGAAATTTCCAGAATTAACCTTGGTCTCCCTTCCTCATTTTCCCCTATTGAACTTGGCAGACAGTGTTGTTCTTTCCCATGTCACATCAATTAACCAATCACCTCTATTTCTAACTTGTATCTAAACACACAATTGACAGTGCCTGAAAACAAAGCTACGAAAACAAGCTCGTTCGCGCCATATTGTTTTTTTTTTATATCGCAGTGGTTGTAATTTCAAGTGTGCACTCTTGATGATTGATATCCAACTTCTTTTATTGTTGATGAATCATCATGCACATCCTTCGGAATTGTAGTCATATTGACAGGACAGATCATGTCACCTCTAGTGATGCTTTTTATACTTGAACCAAAAGTTAACCACACATAGAATATAAGTCAAAAGCGGTCCAATCTATCCCCACCCCATTTCTCCTATCGAGAGCTGCTCTATTTGTCGTTTGGGTTATTGTGGTAGTTGTGCAACGAGTACGCACACACCATGGTACAGCTTCCAGGTAACCTATTGGGAAACAGATTTCCCGACTAATCCGGTGACCTCAATTGGCATCAATTGAATTGGCTGAATGTAAGAAGGCAAATGAATGAGTTATATCTTTGTCGATTGGACATTGAAGAATCGGCCAATGATTGTTTGATGCTTGTGATATTTATTTCCATGGTTTTCTGGATAGAATTAACTCTATACACAACTCGTCTTGGTTCCAGCCGAATTTGCACTATTCACTGGGTTTTCAGTTCGAATCTAAGTTCACCCGATTCGATTCCGATTCCCATTCTGCATACTACAATCAAACAATAGGCAATAGACAAACACCATGTGTACAGTTTGGAAGTGTAATGTAATCGTTTGAGTACTTCAGTTCTTTGAGAGAACCGAGCGTGTCTGTGTGAGCGAGAGAGTCACTCAAAGCTGCGGTTAAACAGTCGTAGAAAGCATCCTAAACAAGTTTCTTTCTTTGAGTCGATCTGTGCTTCCTTGATGCACGTAGCCTGATTTTCAGAATGAATGTGATTAGCTGCATGGTTCGAATAGAGTCACATTCTCCTCAATTCGACTCAACTGATCGATTGATTCTGGATTAAAAGCATTTGAGCTCATTGTTTGCTGTTTATGTTCATTCATCCCATGGGTAGAACTTGAGAATCAGTCAGTAAAAATAGACCCGATTCCCGGTGAAGCTAAAACAATTCAGAGGGAATTCCTCAATCTTTTGTTTGCCTCAATCTATCAAAAGCATAAAAGATGTATCAAGCAACAACAACAGCTTTCGGTCACACCCATTACTTTATTGATCCATCAACCGGTAGATCGTTTTGCGACATTCACTCAGTGTCTAAATTCACTTAGACAAGCGACCCAAATGCATAATGAACACCGGTAAATGATGTCACTTTGATGCACAACGACGATCAGAATGACATGTTTTTTTCCAGAACAAACTAGCGCCTGACCAGTATCTTCCACTAGAAATCTAAACATTGGTGGCTGCAAATTTTCTCTAGACACCGCAGACAATACTACTGGTATAAATGTAGCTAAACCAGTAGTGTCCTCTCACGATGCAATCGATGATAAGCTGACGAGTTTTTTAACAACTCGGGACAACGCTGACAATCGTTGATCGTCAACCGATATCGACCAGATATTTATAAACCTGCGTTCAAAGCAGCGATCATTGCATACAACTAATTGTTTGGCTGCAATAGATCAATAGTTTGCTATTTTTGGTTCGATTTATGTTCGCATTTAGTCCACTGACTGTTTTATTGGTTCCGAGTGCTGCTTCTGCTGCTGCTGCTGCTGTTTCAGGTATTGATCAGCTGGGGAAAAACTGCTTTTTCATTCTGAACGGTGAAGCCATTGTTGCAACATTGCAAAATTCATGTCCTGAACGATTTCATTGTATCTAAAGTGATGCTTTTTACAGGCAAATATAATGTTTGTGTGCAATTAATGCATGGCGAGTCACCAAGATAAAGCCACGTTGATCAGTAAGTCTGTATGTTTCCACAAAAAGACTTTTGCATCGATCATTTGGAGGATTTTGAGTATTTTGGTATTGATCATAAGTGTAGAAAACATTTTCGGATACTACTATATATCTGATTGGTTCAATTCAGTACGGTTTACAAAAATGACGGATGCAAGCAGGCAGAGCAACTGGGTGCAGGAAGAACAGCAGTAGTCAATGTAGACGTCATATGAGAGGTGAAAGAATGGACCATTGGTAACAACTGGAAAAACCCTTCCAACTTATGTCTTGCGACCATCAACAATCCGACCGGGGTCCGGTACCCTCATCCTACTAGAAAAAAAAGAGCAGGCAACACACCTCACTCACTTGGTTTCCCAATCGGCATCGGTGAAACGTACAATCCATTGATTTGTGGTCTCGTCCAAATACTCGACTGTCAGATAGGTGTCATTCAAACGCACATCATTCCGGGGATTTGCACTGACAAACTCCACGTGGACTGTTGCATTGGGCTAGAAGAAGGCGGAGTGGAACACGGAGGTATGAGAAACACGTTGGTGAATCCAAACAAACAAACAAACAAATAAGTACGTGTGTACTGTAGAATGATGATATTGACGAGGTGCTCTGAAAACTCTGCACAAAAAAAGCTGATAATATTTTTTGTCGACACAACACGTTTTCGCAAACCTCAGCATGGTCGCTGGCGGGTGATTTGGATTAGAACCAGTTACTCTCCTCTCAAACTATACGAAATGCTCCCGTACTGCCAAGTGTTTCAGCTAATATCTGCTAAGGAAACGCTTCTCTCTGCTCTTATGTAGTGGAGATATTTTCCCAATAGAGAGGACAAAAAACCGACATCCGAAGCTGTAACTGAATCGATGAATCACCGGCAGTTTATCTAGGTTGTTTGGCAGCCACCCTGATATCAAAACAACCAAGACGAGAAGTATGAACCCGCAGTATGCGGAATGGGAATCGGAATCGAATCGGGTGAACTTGGATTCGAACTGAAAACCCAGTGAGTAGTGCAAAGTCAGCTGGAACCAAGACGAGTTGTGTATAGAGTTAATTCTATCCAGAAAACCATGGAAATAAATAGCACAGGCATCAAGCGATCATTGATCGATTCTTGAATATCCAATCGACAACAATAAAGTTCATTTTGTTGCCTTCTTGCATTCAGTCAATCAGATTGGTGCCACTTGAGACCACAGGATTAGTCGGGAAATCTGTTTCCCAATAGGTTACCTGGAAGCTGTACCATGGTGTGTGCGTACTCGTTGCACGATTACCACAGAACCATACGCATACACTTTCTAGGTGCATGCAAAAGCTACGAACCTGTTTCGGAATTCCATCGAGTCCAAACTGTGTATGATCAGACGAACCGGACACCGGCTTCCAATGGATTGTGGACCTTAAGAGCTGTAATGGTCCGTGATCGACCGAACCGTTTATCGCGTATAGCATGATTCACTCACTGATTGGTCGATGCGGCCAGCCAACCAGCACACAGGTCATAAGGACGTATTCGATTGCGACATTGGTTCGTCTTAGTGAATCAGATGTTAGTATTGATTTTCCCGCATTTATTGGTGCGTTGAATATTCAGCTTCATCGCATTTTACTTTTCGGTAACGCTTGCTCCGGTTGTTGGTTTACCTACTTACTGGTTGACTCCTCGTTTGCTCGCCGGCCCGCCAAACTAGCCGTTCCCATTTGTACTTCCTTTTGTTGAATACACATGATGATACAATTTTCGGGATGAGGGAAGTGGCCAATCAAAGAGCTACCACAGAACACATAATGGGGCAAGTCAGATGGTAACGGTGTTGATGGTGGTGGTGGTGTTGGTAGTGGTGGTGGTCCTCCGGGATGATAGTTTGGTGACCGTTACCACCGGGCCACGACCGCCGTGCATACGCTGTAATTAGACCAGTTGTTTAACTCGCTCCGCACTTATTTGTTTGCTTAAACCAGACACAACAAGATTCACCCCACTGCCTTGAAGATTCGACTGTCTGTTCAAAGGATTCCGGTTGACAATCGCCCAAGGGCGAACGCAAACTAACGCTCGACTAACCCAAAAACACCCCCATGTTCATATATACGTCTATACTGAATGCGCACGCACACACATACACATACACCAGCATAGGTCTACGTTGCACTCAAGCCGGCATATACCAATACTGACCAAAGTAAACAAGTCTAATCAGTGTTTATCAGACAATAGCCAATCAAAATGTAACCGTTCGGTTTCAGTCTAGTGCTTCCACTCGTGTGTGTGTGTGTGTGCGTATGTGCGCGTGCGTGTGAGTTCAAAACAGTATTCGAATGAGCTAGTTAAATCAAAGGTGTGCTGGATACCTGTTTCTGATAATGTTTTTGGAATCGCGGATACAGAGAAATTCGATGTGTTATGATTCACTCATTCGGGACTCCTCTGTCAGTATGGACACACTTTTAGTTGTTGTTGTTGTTGTTGTTGTTGTTGTTGTTGTTGCATTCGTGAATCGAACAAAAAAGAATAAAACTGAAACCGAATCAAAAGATTATGTCTCTTCACGTCATTTTCCTGGGGTATCTTGACAGCCCCATAGATCTAGGGAGTGTACAAAAATGTGATATGTAATCAATGATTTTCCCTGTATAATGAACTCAACCGTCTGTAATTGATAATACGGAACTGATAGATTTCAGTTGGGATGAAAAAATCCACGGTTCCATATGGTTGAGTAGATCGATAAAGAAGAGGTAGATCACTGATCACTGATAACCCGCGTCTGTCCATGTTGGCAGTGATTAATTAATCCCAAACAGTGTCCTCGTTTTTAGATTCTTTGGACAGACTTCACCCGCATAGAACTATTTGTATTCTTATTTGTATAGACTTTTACGAGAACAGAATGTTCGCATTTCAGTCAAAAATTACACATCTCATCAATAGAAGGAAAGATATAAGTAAAATATTTAACCTTTAAGGTTACTGAGAAATTCTGAGGAAGCGCGCTCTCGGTTTACAAGGATTCTGGCAAGATAGGGAACTAGGGAATTTCTGTAGAGACTAATGCGAGAGGGTAATAATCGATAAGAAGAACGTGTAGACGTATGAGAGCAGCATTTAGATAAATCGCCATGTAAAGGATGGTTGGGATCGGAGAGGATTTTCTGAGCAAATGTTTCACATACAGACAAGTGAAGTTTACACAGTCTTTTAGATAGCTCGTCAACGGGTATAAAAAACACACGACTGATGATCGACAAACCTCGATGAAGAATTATGAAGTATTTCTTTAGTAGATCGAGAAAAACCACCGGGGAACAATAGAGAAGAACGGGGAAAACACATTGATAAACAAAAAGTGAAATGGTTTTTTTGCTTGGCATTGAACTGCCAAGTTTTCGAAGTTGAAAAGATAATCTGCGAAGTTTCTGTTTAGAGTTGTAAATATGGGATGTCCACTTTGAGTTAGTGTCAATTGTAACTCCCAGATACTTCACAGAATCAACTCTAGTTAAGGGATCTGTGTTTATGGTAGACGGATCACGACGATAAACAGATCGAGAAAGGGAGAAAGTGCATTCGAAGCACTTGGATCAATTAAGAGAGTATAGAACGAACGGAAAATTCAAGAATATGCGAATAGATTATTCAAGAAATGTAAAAGGTCCTTAGGGACAGAAATGGCTTGACAGAGGACTACGTCATCAGCATATTTAAATAATTGGGCTGGAGAACTCGCAAACAGATCACTGATGTGGGTGGAAAACAAGAACGGAGATAATACAGAACCCTGTAGTATTCCCGAATTATTCACAAGTGGTTTAGACGTTTTCCTACCGAGCCGAGTCTACTCAGTTCTGTTTGTGAAGTAGTCGACGAGCTACACCAGTAGGTGCTTGGGGCAGCCAAATGATTCCAGTTTACGAAGGAGGACGGAACGTGGAAAAGATGATGAAAAATCTAAGAAAACACATCTTACAGATTTCGCAGATGCGTCTAAGGATTTGGTAACATGATGAACGAGGGAGGTAACAGCATCCAAAGTGGACCTATTTGATTTATAAACAAACTAGAGATGGTCTTCGGGGGTACAGAAGGAAGCAGAAAGACGTTTGAGAATGGCACGTTCTGCCAATTTAAGACCGCATGACGTTAGAGCAATTTGACGGAAACGTTCGGACAGGGTGTTGGATCTGCACGTTTTTGGAATGGGAATGATCGTGACGGGTCTCCAGCAATCGGGAATAGAATATGAACTAAGTAAAGTGTTGAGGATAGAAGTAAATGCACCCGTTAGAGGTAAGACATCATGCTTTAGTAGGGATGAAGATAAACCGTCAGGACCAATGCTAGTTGTACGAAGGAGTTTATATATTTCTTCTCTCGAGAATGGGGTTATATCAGCTGTCTTCCGGAATCCATGAAACAGGAGGATCGCTACTCGGATGCACAAATGCCCGATTTATACTCTGAACGTTCACGGTGCATACAGTTGGTTTAGATTTCGCTCCACATAAGATCCGAATTCCTTTCCATACATGTCTCCTGTTTTGGCTGCATAGGAGTTGATTCCCGTAGGTTGAATCGATACGTTTAATTTCTTTTTTTATCAAGGTAGAAATGTAACTGACCATTGATGAATCCCAAGAGTTGTAGAATTGTTCCCTTTGTCTCCTCAATAGTTTCGGTTTCGGAGGTGCAATACAACCATCGGAGAGAAATAGGGTTTCCACCGGGCAACAGATGTAAAAGATGGAATTGATTGTATCAACAAAAAGACAAACATTGTTGTTCAATGAAGGCCCACAGGGGAAACCATGAAACTACATTGGATAGGGCTCTTTAAAGGAGAAGAATACGTTCACGGGATGTGTTTCAAAGACGGCTTTTGATTTGGTTACTTTGCCTAAGTGAATAGAAGGCAGAACGGGAATATATATCAGGTCTAAGAAGGAGCAGACAATGATCAGGTGAACGGAGACGAAGAGAGAAGAATTCGGGGTGATTTGTTATAATTCTGCCTAAAACGGAGGTACCTCTGATCGGTGAAACGCATAAATCTGTTAGATCANATCAAAAGCAGTGATAGGCCGGGTTGAGGTATGGTTGAAATCACCTACAATAATATGCAGGTTGTCCTCCAGTAGTGGAACAAGAAAAGGTGAAAATGAGTCGAAGAATGTCGAGATGGTATTTTGCGTACAAAACGGAGCAATATATAGGTTCACTATGAAAGTACTTCTGTCGGGAGAATTTAGGGTAACACTGAGGACATAAACAATCAATACTGTCACTTGAGCATGAGTATGAGTAAACGATATGTGACTTGCCACACCACGAAGAGTTGACGTAGGTGGCCACACCACCAACCCAATCGAATAGCGTCATAATAATAATGCCTGGGGCTCCCTTATCCGGAGTATATTAATCATGGAAAAAACGGACGGAAATAGAAATTCAACTATATTTAGAGAAAACCTCAAAATAACGACCGATTATGTATTTGAATACAGTGGTAATCAATCTGGGACATCTGAAACGGCCATGTGTGCACTGTTTGATCCATCAAACCGATATATGTTGCCTAACGAACAGGAATTCCGGAATGAAGACTGACGTCTGTTGTTCCAGTTAATTAATATAGAGGTTTATAAACCAAAGATTTGATTCAATTATGGAATAAAACTCAGGAATAAACGGTCGAAGACAAATGTGGAGCTGCATAACAAAACGGAGGCAGCAGAAACCGTCAGTGGTGCTTTTTGTACTCCAACTCAAACGTAATCTTTCAATTCCAATGTGGGTGCAGAGACACTTACGAAGGGTTATTACGTAATCGGGTTTTAGAACACATTCCGAACTGGGTTCAACACAAGATTGCCATGGCAAAGTCCACACAGCCGATAACTGGTAAGGTCCGTGCTTACAAACCACCAAGCTCATCGATTACCAAGCGCTTGTTGATGACGCAACACCTCGTGAATCGCGAGAAAGAGTTTCGAGTGATTTTTACTAACGATAATACCAGAATGCTCAAGATTGCCTAGGCGATTGCAATCACTCGATGGAAACCAATTCGGTGTCAACAAAAACACTTGTTCATCACCTTCGCTTTGCCTTGATGACGTCTCCCACCATTTACAAGTGTTCATTTTGTAATTCATTCCCAAACCGTATATAAACATTGTATTTGTCTGCAGCAGGCACCAGTTGAGAGGCAGCAAGATCATCCGGGACATAAATCGTGCAATGTTGCTATACTGGATTGTCATTTCAAACTTATCACCGGCAAAAGCTTGTTTCAGTTATTTCATTGCCCCAAAACAATTTTGTACCCATACAACAATCAAATTTGCCCAACTGCAGGGGCCAGGTTGAATCACATGAGCAATCAATTAGGATACGGGAAATTCAGTAATGATAATGGTGATGCCTACTATTATTATTATTATTACTATTGTTATTATTATTATTATTATTATTATTATGAGGAGGAGGAGGATTATGATGGTGACATGATCGTAGGGCCAATAGTGCCGTCAATCCCTCGCAGATAAGGTCGCAAGGTGGGTGGCAGGTTTGTATTTTATGAGCCAACGACACACAAACACACAAGGAACATAAGCTTAGCGGTGTACCCGTTCTGTCGATCGATACGGATTGCATCATTTATACACTGGTGATGTGCTGAAGTCACACATGAATGTAGTCGATGCACCCAATGAGCAAATAAGGACTGATGCAAACCATTGGAGCGTGTGATGTAAAATTACAGACTAGTTGGGAAATTTAACAAAAGAAATAACAACCATATGTTGCTATGACGACATTAGGTTTAATCATCTGATATGTATATATATGTATGCAAAAATAATTATTTGTGGGAGTTAGCTTTCCGCTAAATAGCATTTTCAGGCATCGATAATTCATGATGAAACTTAGAAAAACCAATCTCGTTTTCACAAAAATCAATCGATAATGAGGTTATGTGAAAATTGCTAGGTTTCCCTCTCTCTCTCATGATGCGTATCGATCGATAGAATCAACACACCGGTGAGATTTTGTCCCATCCACAACTGTGCCAACTGTGAAGAAATGATCCAAACAGACACAACCGAGAGATCGGAGCGGAGATGATTTGGGGGACGGATGAACGATTCCAGATCAGTGTAGACAAATTTGAATTGATGAATTATTGTCACACGTTCATCGATTGAAATCATTTACCTTAATCTGTCAACATCCCACATTCTGTGTGATCGATCCCTAATTCTTTTTTTTTCAATGATTTAATGAACCGGAAAAATCAACAGAAAAATATCAAATGTACGACAGTTTGTGGAATTGATCAGCTCATAAAGATGGTGGCATTATTTGCTTAGTTCTCAATGACCTCGTTCAGTTTGCGTACAAGTCAAATGGAAGCTGCTTTCTTTAACGATGCACTTTATTTGCAAATCTTTAGATGATTCTCAAAAGTCCGTTTGCCGTGTTTTCCTTGACTATCCTTCCGTTTTCGATTCCGTTCCATGATCTGTTCTTCTGCAACAGTTACAGTCATTCGGTTGCTCCATCTCATTGTCATGATTGAAAGATTATTTTATAGGAAAAACAAAAGTAAAGGGCACTATTTCAAAACTGCTAGTGAATAATACTCAGATCCTTCTACCTACTAATTTCAAATTTCATCAGTGACGTTCCCTCAATCCCAAGACTTTTAAGTATGCCGATGGTGTAGTCTTATGTCTAGCGATTTCCAACCAATCTGACGGAACCAATTTCTGACAGTTTAGCCCAATTGTAATCATTAGCCAATCAATCCGGTCTTCAATTAAATGTTTCTAAATGCTTCGAATGCACTTTTAGTCTTTCCCAATCCGAATACCCCCTAGATCCCTCAGTCATCAATTCCGTACTCGTCACCAGAACACATACCACCAAATACCTAGGAGTCACCATAAGCAGCAATCTACGATTGGCCTCTTATGTGCTAGCTGGTGTTGGCAGACTTCGTCGCTTATCTTTTCCAATACGCAAGCTGCGACAATTTCGAGTGGAACATGAAACTATATTTTCCTTTGTTTATCAATTCATTTCTCCTGTTATAGTTTATTTTTCGTTCGTTATTTTCCCTGGACAACTTAGAAAGGATTTCGTTACTTCTTCATCGTGGTTCAATAATTATCAGTCGTGTTTCTCTTATTCCTTTAAACACTTTAATCACCAAAATGTGTGATTTTTCTGTTACTTCATGTGAGAATTTCGCCCATATGAAATACTCAATGACCCCAGTCATCCGTTTAATCCCGCTTTGTCTGCTGGCCGTTCCCACGCTACAACCCGATCTGATTTTCGCTATTTACCCTCCTGGATAAATATCTATCTGTTCAGTTTAGTTCTTACAACCTTGAACCATGCACTTTCGTGTACCGGTATTCGTTGCTGTCTTTTGGTTGCCCATTTGGATAAAATAGCAGAATGATGATTAGAATGTTGAAAGCAGATTTAAGCGAAAGGTAGGATATTTTCATAGACTGAAGTTACAAGAATAATGAGTAGATGCATGAGCGCCACTGTTTGCTGCATGCAGCCATATCGCTCAGTTTCTCTAACCATCGGTGACCATGAGCTCTGGGTCCCCATAGCTTGACCGCCTTTCATTTTTTTCAATCTCTACTCTAGCCAAGCATCGCTCGCCGTGGCAACCTATCTGGTGACATGCGTGACACATGTCCAAACCAGCGTAATCTATGGAGGTCGACTACCTGTTCCAGTGGACGACCGCGATTAACTAAAACTGTACGCCTAATCTCAGCGTTGCTCGTCCGGTTTCCCCCCAGACTCGTGCAATGCTACGTAGACAGCGGTGTTCGAACACCGACAATCTACTTTTATCCTGTTCCCATAGTGGCCAAGTCTCTGCACCGTAAAGCAGAACTGGCATCTATCACCGCTCAACGGTTCCTTATCTGGCTCGCATTCTCACTGACACGTTGAAGATTCGGAACGAACTAATTTAAAACCTACGAGGATAAACACCTATTTAAATTTTATCATTGTTGTACATGAATTTTCATTTCATTCTTTATCCCATTGTAACGGTGAGCACATTTTCACTGAATTATAGGCAAATTTGCCTGTAAACGTCATTTATAATACAATAATAATACGTAATTTATCCTTCGAATTTACCCATTCTTTGGGCTGTTTTTGAAGACATGTTTTACAGGTGTTGATTGAGTCAACATCATTATTCATTTCATTAATGTACTGCTGGTTAATAACCCTATAAAATGAAATGATGATTATGTAACGAACGGACCCATATCTTAACAAAACCAGAAAGGATAAGATCACACACAATTTGGCCTTAGTTGTTATTTGCCAATTGGTTTTAAGAAACAGGGATTTTCCTAACGCAGCACAAAAGCCATTCAGATTTTCAGAAAGTGATTTGAGACCAACCAAGATCGAAGAATTAGTAGGATGGAAACATTTCTGATGACTGATAAAAGAGTATTGAACAACTGTCTCGTTCTGTTTGGGACCAGTGCGTACCATGCGTACCTTATCCACAGTTCCTGATGCCTGTGAACAATGAAATGAACTAATCCAAATTTGCCACTCTTATTCATTGCGATGAGTCTGTACTGGTGATTTGTGTGTTAGATACGTCTAACCGCATTAGACTGGATATCGCGGTCGAAGATCAGTTTGGAAAATTCACCACACCAGTTAATTCAATATAAGAATTCAATCTGCCAAAAAAAACTATTAACACATTTGAATAAAACAAGTAACACAATATGAGCAAAATTGATATTGGCCATAAATTTCGCGTACTCTCAATCAGCTGTCTACGCACCATGGCTAATCGTTTTCCATTACGTAACTGTTTCTATGCTAACATTCTCCTCTTCCGCTTTCATTCATACCCACATGACTTTGGTAATGACTCAACAACCCAATGCTTTCTACCTGAACTCACGTATACATGTAAATGTCCATATATTATGGTATTCTTATAAAACTGGACCTATTTACTGTGTGTAGACAGCTGATTGAGAGCATGCAAAATTGATGGCCATTATCAATTTTGCTCATATTGTGTTACTTGTTCTATTCAAACGGATCGAAAGAAAACGATCTTTCCGAGAAACAATTTAAACAATTAATCTAGACTTAGAATTTCATTTGATTGACTCCAGTTATTCTAAGGATGATTTCCATGTGGAAGTATCAATGCTACTGTTGAGTCCTCCTAACCCAGCTGGTACAGTGTCTGTTGTGCGAAAGTGTACGTGGCGTCCTTGCATGGGTTTGAATCTCACCGAAGCGACCGAACAATTTCAAAAACTCCACCTTGGACTTTAATCTGCCAAACAACAATGTGAGCGATTCAACATTTACTAAGTTTTGTACTACTGATCTTCTTTCGTTTGGCAGCATTCCAAGTTGTAATGAATGTAGCTCCTAGACCATTGCATTGATTCTTATCCAGCATCTAAGCATCACTCCAGCTCTACTCCTGGCTCTCTTATCCCACAGAGGTAACATTTGATCTAAATAGACAGCATACTATGTTTTGATGATATATTGGTCCTGTTTTATATCTGCTTCATTTGTGACCTGTGTTCCTCCTTTCAATGTAATCGATTATCATTCATTCCGCCTCGATCCTTATGCCAAATTATTTATATCAACTTATCCATTTACCTTTGAAGTCTCATTTGAGCCTTCACATTTTGCTCTATTACATATCATGTATTCCATGTTTCACTAAGACACATCGGACCATGCATAGCCACTAAACAACCGTGCTCATGGACCGATCGATGATGATTGGTCGTTTTACTTCTTTCAAACACGTCATTCATTCCCTTTGATGTTCCTCCATCTCTGATCTGACGGTGCCCATAGAGTGGCCTAACTCGATATCCCATTCCACTCTGTCCTATGTTGTCTGATTTCCGAGTCGCATCGCTCGTAACTTGAGGCATGTTGAACGTATTGTTTGTTTATCTGTGCCTCAGCACACGTAGATTACCGAACCAGTGTTCTATTTGCTTAACCTACGGGATAACGCCAGCCACGGAGCGACGCGTTACAGTGCCTGGATAACTGCGGTGAGGCCACCCTCCCAGATGACACCGGCCAAGCGCCTACGCGTTACAGTTTCTGGACAACGAACCATAAGCCAATCGTGTTGACCAATCAGAAATCATGTGGTCTGGACAGAAGCTGTATGCAGTCAAGAAAATAAGCAGGAGATTGGCGGTGACCGGTATGACCCATAAACTTCCGTCGTTATTTAATCGCCCTGATTTCTTTCAATAAATGAACTGCTACTTCTGTGGCCTTTGCGTCTCGGTGACGCGCGATACCAGCGCACAAATGTTACTGGGTTTCAGCGTTTCCGTTGCCACCGTGATTTGTGATTCTAAAATTTGTGATCATGTATTATGCCATGTCATACTCGAGGATGCTCAGCTGTTGACAGAAAATACAATCCAAAGTGTTAAACTTTCAAGACCATGGACAGTTTTAAGATGGAATCTATTCGAATACCGCCAAAATAGCCTTGATCTCAACGTGATTGAGAACCTATTGGTTGTGCTCGAATGAGAAGAGAATCCAATGACAGCCAGTTTCACTTTAGATTACCAGAT
>UZAN01041016.1:0-58086 GCA_900618425.1 Echinostoma caproni
CAAAGCCCTGTCGTTTGGGCACGCGGCAGTGACTGATTTCCAAGTACTTATGAAAAACAATGCTTGTACCGAGTTGATGAAAGTTTACGTTTACAAACTTGGAATTCGATGGTATTGTTTAAACGTATGGAGACTTGCCTGCAGGCTTTGATAACCTTCAAGGTATTCTAACGTCCTGTATGATTTGTCGTCGTCAGTGGGTAATAACATATTTTCTCCAAAAAACTGCTGGTAGGCTATTAATGAATGATAAAAAACGGTATGCAAAGAGTACCGATCATTTTGGAACTCTACAGACAGCATCAATCGGTCCTGACAGAGATTCAGTTACTCGAAGCTATACGGTACCTGCCGATGAAATTCTTCAATGGAGTCAAGTTGCAGTCCGCGAAAACCGTGGTTATATACCTTTCGCTGCAGCACATTATGATTACCCCGGCAAACGGTTTTCAGAAGTTTAAATAAAATATGACTGCTGTCTCCTTGCGTTGACTGATATGGATGACTCATCCGGTGTAAGTAGCAGGTTTGTTTGTTCGGCCGGAGATAGAGCGTTATACTTCTCGAAACACGTTATCGGAGTACCGTCAGCAATCAATTGCATAACTTTTGACAGATATGTATCTTACCAATGAGATCAGAGTCTGTGGATGTGTGTTGTGTTCTTTAAGGGATAATTTGTAAGGTAATACCAATGGACCGGATTTTATCATTTCAGACTTGACGGTGACAATAGTCATCGGGGTATGAGATACTTGGAAGTCGGTAAGGATGCTGTAATTTTGACCTCCTAACGTGTGCAAAACACTTTGCAGTACTCGGCTTTTAGGAATTCGGCTGCATCATTAGCAGCAGTAGAAACGTGGCCTGCGTGCTTCAGTACCGGTAGTCCGTGTCTCACTCTTCTGGTGGCTCGCATTGGAGATTCAGATTGAAAATAGCTGTGTGGTCCAGGGTTTCCTAGAACTTCTCTTATTCCTATTGCACTCGTTTTATACAAAGGTTTTTTTCTCAACATTATAAAGGTGTTATGCAAAATGTCTGCTGCAGCGACATTTCTTTCGCATATCATCAGTTACTTCATGCGAATTACAATTGGACATTGTGTATGTTCATAAAGTATGGTGATAAATAGATTTAAAGGCGAGATTCATACTTTTCATACTTACCATGGTGGTTGAATATCATTTTAACTCTCGGCAGAAAAACTGCTCTGTGACACCCACATCTCGTTTTGATTGCCAATATGGTATAATTATTTAGGTGATGTAACCATTGGCTTGCGCTTTTTAGTGGACCTTTATATTTCTATTAGGGCACCCATGAGTGTTTTCTAATACCCACAAGCATCAAGCCTTTCTTTTATGCGATTACTTTGCTTGAAAGCGGCATGGGTCAGCAATGTACTGTAGTCAATACGGATGCTTGTGTTTATTTTCAATATTTTTCTGAGGAAGCGTGATAAATGCAATTGAAAAGCAGAACTGCATAATCGCTGTGTCCCAATGGAGACGACATTTTGACAGATTCCGTCAACGGTTCCTGGCTTCTTAATACCAAGTCCAATGTTGATGGTGAGTGGGCTGATTCAAATCTGGTAGGATCACTCACATGATTGAACAAAGGATGTGAATCAAAAAAGTAAGATAAATTCCACTGGAACGGATGCGGATGGTTATAATAATAAATGAATGTCTTCTGGCTTCCTCCTTTATTTATTGCATATACAAATATACAGTCAACGTTAAAGAAAGAAGGCGGGCAACCATACAAAGGCTGCCTGAGAAGACAGACGGCGGTGAAGCGGTTCCAACCCGGGACTTCCAAGTCATTAGTTCATTACTTAAACACTTCGACACCAGTTCATTTTAGAAATGCGGTGAATAAGTCTCCCATTATGCAAATATGAGTGAAGTTTATTGACATACCGTATCTCATGGTCTGCAAAAGTGCCTTATTAGCTAATTCTAAAGAGAGGAATAGACCACATCGATCAAATAGTTGCTATCATTATGCATTATATTGTGTCGGGGGCTGCGTAGAGAGGATTAAGTTGTTCACGCTAAAAATTGCTGCCAAAATAAAGCAGCCGTCCCGTGTAGAACGGTCACGTCTCAGCCCCGGCATTCCGAGTATGTGCAATTCGGTCGAAATCACCGAGAGTCAACCAACTTTGATCAGTAGCAACAAGGTCTGCATATGCAGTTGCTTCTCGGGTATTTTACTATGGAAGGCTTGTGCGTTTTTCTAAAACAGGCTAAGGAGTATGGGTTTAGGAATTCGCTGGCTTGCGAATCGTTCTTTATGCCGACGGATAGGCGGTCGGCTAATAATGTTCTTCCGGATATTAGGCTCTGATACTGCTGGTTCTCAAAGATGGATAGGGTAGTAAAGTTTGGCCTGAGAGAGGTAGGGTGTTAAACGCATTTCCCAACTGCGGACAAAGTTTCACCTCTTTGTTCAATAGTGGTTGTACCATAATTCTGCTGATCCGCTTTTTCTTTTAACTTGCCATGGCGGAAAGACCGATTTGACCGTTTACGAGGTGCTGAAGGTTAATTTCCTAAATCTCTGTCGGTTTCCACGATAGTTTGCTGAGTATGAAACTCCGATGTTTCAGGTGGTAAAATATTGTGGTACCTAATTCATTCTTAAACGGAGCTGCGTCTTTTACAATAGTTTTGTTTAGTTGAAATTTAGGTTATTTTGGATAAAACAATTTCGGAACTCAGTAAATCAATACAATACATTCTCCAACTCACTTACATCTACTGGCTTTGGCCCAAGGTTGATAAGGACGAATTATTATTTCGCTGGAAACAGTGAGAAAACGATAACTAGAAATAGGGACATGCTAGACGTCCTTTTCATCCCTCAAATGAACGAGAAGTGATCTGCGTTTCCAGGCTTGAGACGAAGTCGGTCAGCGAAAGATATGTGCAATGATTATTGGGTGAAACTCTGGGGTTCATTTGATTTCATAATGCAATGCAGTGACCAAGCTATTTTACTTGTCGCTCCCTCAGTAAAGTTGCTATCGAGTCCGGTACGGTAGACGAAATACATGTCAGGGCAATGTGATTGCCTGTCCCCGTTCGCCTTGTGTCCGCAGCGTACCTCTTCTGGACTCAATGTGGCTCAGCCAATTGAAGCCGCAATCTTCATTACTCTCGTCGGACTATGAGCAATAGTCAGCCGCATTGAAGGAACAATCGTTGTGTTGCTCGTTTTTGACACTTTGTTCGTTGCAGCGGGAGCGAATCAAGCGCATTTATTCAGAGCTGCTGTGGGACAACATAAGGGGCTTCGTCAACTGCTAGTTCGAGCTTACCGAGAGAAACAAGGAATTCAAGTCATTCTGTCTATCATTGCAAATATGTTTGCTTTTGTCTATCTCTCAGCAACTAAAGGTATCTCATGCCTTTTCGAGATGTTTATCTAACACATTTGATATTTGGAGCAATCCGTGCAAAACCAAAACCAATGTGATTGTGCAGCCGACTGTTTTGTGTGCATGCTCGACAGTTCACAGCACGAGGGATGAAACCATTTCTGACAATAGGTGCGTGAGATTTCGGTCTTGTCACTTTTGCCACAATCAGTTCAACCACAAACTACCAAAACCTAAGTGAGCAATTGTTATTTGGTTGCTCATATGTCCGTCAATCAAATTCGATTCACTGAACGGTGAGATGAGAAACAGTTGATGAAGGTCAAGTGGAATGAATTCACCGTGACTGGGTCAACCATGTGTGGTGTGCAGAACAATGACTGGGGTAGTTTGTGCTCATGGATTGTGGGGACTGCGTTGAAGGGACGAGAAAACGTACCTTCGTGAACGCCATTGACGCAGGAGTGAATCACGCAAAATATGTGCGTAACTCTCTTGGAACGGCAAAACGAGAATTGCATAGAAGCTCCGGTGAGTGACACAAAAATCGGTTCAGGCAAACAAACAACAAAACAGGGTTAACAGTATAAAATGTAAATATATGATACAACTCGCGAGCTTTTCACAATATGTCGAAATTATCCCGAAATCAATTTACAAACCACAGACTACGACCATTGATCGTGAACACGGTCAAACTGAAAGGTGGATGAGTCATTTATTCCACAATGAGCTCAAGGGAACTGAACATTTGTGCGTAGTTTGAATCACGTAACCAATGTGGTTGCAGCTTGGTCTTGTGAACAAAGATTTTCTCTTCCCAAAATTGCACAATCACACAAACTGGGAGTTTTTATGTATATTCTTGCCCAGTGCTTTATTGCTAACAGAGGCAAAATGCACAGCATAATTCACGGAAAAAACCACAACCAGAATAGCTGGTTGGGGTCGTAAACCGAGTATATCCAAACAGAAGGACGACCTGATTCGTATCACTCTGAAAAAAATGCCTAAAATCACTGTCACCTATCCAACAGGAAGATCTTCGAAGACATTCCTACTCCGTTTTGCTAAGAAGAATGAAAAAAAATGTAAGATGCGTCGGGTTTCAGCTGACATAAAACCAGCATTGAACGCAGACCAAAGGCAAGCCCGTATGGAATTTACCCGAGAATTTGAATCTCAATGTGCGTCATCTTGGCGATCTGGTTATTTTCCCGACGAATGTGTGGTGTTCGACGAGCCTTGGAAGGCTAACAAAAAAGTCACTTGTGGTTCGAATTTCCCACCAAATGAAAGTTTCTCACCCGTGGAGATTATTCAATCGGGCAGGAATAAAACGTGGTCAACCTTGTCGGTGGACAGCAGTCAAAGACACCATGAAAAATGGGAAATTTGCATCAGTATTCACGGAAATGTTGCCAAAATTACATGAAAATAATCATCTGGAAATGTTGACAAAATGTTGAAAATCGATGTTCGTAGCTCTGGTGAACTGAATTCTATTTCGCCTGTTTGCCGAGCTTGGCACTGATGATGTCAACTCCTCTGGTGATGAAACGTTTGCAAACAAGTTGCCAAGCTCGGCGAATAGGCGAAATGGTATATCTCGAAATGTTAACGTTTTTCAGGATAACGCTCAGCATCATGTTTCACGAGAATTTAGTAAAGTTATTTAGCTTAGGGTCTGGATAACTCATTACTTCCATTTAGACTTCAGAGAAAACGCGTGATTCTAAGGTTCAGTTCATGCAACTCCCACCTTTTAGCCCGAATATCAACGTGATTGTAAATTGTGTTCTGCTGTGTGAATGTGCTACCTTAACATTGGGCACTGGAGGCAAAAGGTGATACGTAATGGAGCACAAAATAAAAAATGACTTCATCACAAAGTTGTTGGATTCGATGCCGAAGAGACTTGGAAAAGTCCTAAAGAAAAAAGGCAGACCAATTGAATATCAGCGTACATATAATCCAAATACTATTTATTATCAAAAGTAATTATTTGTGAATAAAAACTGTTCTACTCTCTTTAAATACCTCCTAACACGTCATGCTCTTGGTCAACCACTACTGACCAAACAAGGGGAATCGGCTACATTCTGGACCATTGTATCTGTTAAGTATAAACAAATCAGTAAAATAACTGACATAAAGACTCATCAAGGCTTGTTTATCGTTATTTGTATGTTGTTGAATGTATGTTGTATGAATACTGTCGCCTATACGAGCACACAAGTGTTTCACAGGGACCTGTTGCTTCAGTTTCGATTAGACCTGTATTTATATGACGAGAGTCTCACAATTATGTGAACACATGTGGAAAATGCGGAAAGTAGGAAATTGAAGCTGTGCCCCGCATTAAAGAAACTTGTCGTCATTGAAAGGTATATTTTTGAGGAGGATGAGAGGCAAAGTTGCATCCGTTCTCAGGAAATAACCGCATCACGGTGAATCACCGGCGCTCCTAACTGTATACTGAAGCATGCAGGTAGTCGCAGTGGACCTTCAGATCAGTGGCTGACAATTATCCATTTCTGGCGTAAACAGGAGTTCTACTGCACATAACCGGAAGATTGCTGAGCAGTCACTAGACAACCTCGCAACACATTACTACTGTCCTACTATCGCTTGCCCACCTATATTTTTACTAAATGGGATACAATCCAAATAAGTCGATCTGCTGAGCTCTTTGGCGTCTGTCTGCATCAGTATCTGATTATGCTTTCTCCAGAACCGGCCGTCCTATTGTTTTGACTCAAAACCATCTAGTCTTGATCCGCAACACGTTAGCCGAAAACCGCATTGTTTTAGTCATGAATCGTAGTTCTTTAGCCTGGATGTACAAACTTTTGTCAACTTGCAGTAGGCAAGTCAGCTCAAAATGTATGGGAATGTGGTCTGAGGTCAACGAATATTGGTTAGCATTATCTCATTCTTCTCTATTCACATATCTCCCCTATTCACCCAAGAAATCAATGTCCCTTTTAATCAATGCTATTCTGTTTAAAGCCTATATGTGCCCAACAGAAGGATAAACCCTTCCAAACTAAAGTCGTCGCGACAAAAAATGGAACGTGCGTGCAAGTCTCACAATGACTCAGCTCTCAGCATTTTGTCCATGTTTATTAAAACTGAAGTAAATAGATTCAACGCATCATTATCTGATTGAATTCTGGGGACTGGAAACAGTAAACACTTGTGGCAAGTTATAATAATTCTCTGCGGAAGAAAGAAAGTAAGCTCGAAGTTAGATGTGGATGATGACGAAGTGAATGCCGCATTCCTGCACCAGTGGTCGCACGTTCTTCTTGTCTACTCGCCACAAAAGATTAGTGAGGTGGAAACAGTTCCATATTCTGATGTGTTGACATTTTTAAAAAGTTTCAATGGCTCTTCTGCTGCATGTCAGTATGGCTTACATACAGTCCTGTGCTGATTCCTTAAGCGGAGCACTCATTTTATTTGTAGATGAATTTCTAAATACTTCTACTATCCCCGACTTTTGGAGGCCGTTCGCAATCATACCTATCCTCAAAGCATTCAAATTGTCTATTCTCTGGAAACGTTTTTTCCCCATAACAATATCATCTTGATGTCAAAAATTGACTGCAAAGGCTCATCTCAGCTGTCCTCAGCTGTCTGTAAATATTCGAAGTAGTCCATCCCAGTTTGCCCACAAGTCTAATAGATACATATTGGAGATAGTCTCCACTCTTATTCATTTAATCAGCAAATCCTTGAACAGCTCTGCTAAGTTCGTTCCGTGTGCTTTTCTAGACTATTAATCTACATTTGATTTCATTCCTTGATCGAAGTTGTTATGGTAGCTGGAATCGCTTGAATGCAACAAACAGATGTTAGCGAGGCTAGCCTACTTCCTGTGTGAAATCTGCTGAGAGGATTTTCACAGAACCTGACCGACCATTGCACACCGAACTAACACGTTGTCGTTCCCATAATTCAACAAATCTCAAATTAGGGCTTATCGCAATTCACCACTACCGCTTCATTTTGGGAATCGTTTAAAAACGCTTTGATTGAATTTCGCTAGTTGTCCGATTCAATGGAATATTTTAAGAGGATTACTTTGTAACACAAGGAACAAACAAACGCTGCTCGAATAAAATCCCATTGGTCGCAGTAGATTACGTGAGTTGAACCCCAAAATCATTGTGTATTTGAAACATGGTTAATTAAAACGTGATCCAGAACGTCCCTATTATGGAAATTCTTATCACGAAGTCGCATGCATTTCTGATGAATAATGCAAACTACACTATACTTAAACCGTTTAGGAAAGCTCTGCTCAATCCGTTGATCTGTACTGACAAGAGTTTCTATCGCATCTTTGTTGGTGCAGAAAATCAACTCAATGATTCCGTCGTACAATTGGTTCCCTGTTCTGTTCCGCGATAGGCGAATTCATTAGAAACGACTGTTCGAACGAAATGGGCCAATGAAATACCTGTTTATCACGCATTTGAATCCACCTCTCTTCGCCTATTGTTGTTTTCTGTACTTGAGTTCAACGGGCGATCATAACCCCCCTGTGGGGAGGCGGAAAACAGCTTCGGGCCAATCACACACTGACCAATTGGCGGTTTTCGGGAGCTATAAAACAACGCGTCTACCTGTGAATTTGTACTAACCCTGGTAATCCGGTTCTCTTCTTGTTTACCGTTATGCTTCGCCCCTATCTGACTATCGTACTTGAAGTTCTCGTGTGGGGTCAGTCACTTCTGTATTTTATTCCCGAGGTTTTCCACTAGTGCTCATACGGTCAGACTGAGTATTGTTTTATTTATGCAGTCCGTAATCATTTCCTCTGTCGAACTATGAGTGCCCTAGATTTGATTGAGGAAAATACTGCAACAGGTCCCCGTTGCATATTCTGGTGCAACTGGAGCAATTTCCTTCCGGCATTTTTGAAGCAAGTGCACATCGTTTACAGACTTTGTTTTATGTGTTGACGGAAATGACGCCATGTTGTGCCTTATGCTTGGTTAATAGTTTAAAAGTTTTCTAAGACTCACATTTTGTAAATGTGCATCGGTTTCATTTTCCATTTGCTTGAAGCAACCCGTTGGTTATTACTGTACCAACCTAAATTTCGGGAAAGGCTGCAGAAGCCCTCTGTCTCACCGTCCATAGTTTAGTGCAGATGCATAAATGTTCCTCCGGCATTGGTGAAGCTAGCGCACAAAGTATGCAGTGTTTATTTTATATGTTGACTGAAATCACGCTATGGTGTGCCTCCTGCTCGGGTAATAATTTAAAACGTTTTCTTAAACTCACATTTTGTAAGGATGCACCTGTTTCATTTACCATTTGCAGGAAGTAACACATTGTTTCTTACCGAACGGATCTACACTTTCACAATAAACCTTGAACTGCCAACTACACGATTGATCGGTCAAGTAAATTTACCGAAAAGCTCCATGACAGGAAATGACAGGAGAAGTGCGACTGACACACTCCCTGTCATCGCAATGTCATTTTTTCATGCTTCACGCGAATAGTTTCAAAGGAGATCCATTACGCACACTGGCTTTAATTCACGTAAACATTCAATGTCCTCTGGATTCGTGCGAATGAGAAAATATACTGGGATGGCCGAAAATGGGGTTCTAGTACATTGTCGACGTGAGTTTCCCTCGTTCGTAAAGTGTATCACGTTCACGTTTGTCGTTAAGGTATCCCACGCATTGAGGGCTTATGGCGTGTATGGCGAGTAAATTAAAATGTTAACTCGCATTGCCAATGAGGCGTTCTTTATAGCTGCATAACACTTATTGTGCAATTATTTCTCTTGAGATTAGAAGTGGATGCAATTTTGATCTTGCTTATTTCAAGGAACAGTAG
Organism: Echinostoma caproni; assembly: GCA_900618425.1. Lineage (NCBI taxonomy): Eukaryota > Metazoa > Platyhelminthes > Trematoda > Plagiorchiida > Echinostomatidae > Echinostoma > Echinostoma caproni. Next base: position 9,257 of record UZAN01041016.1, read on the forward strand.
TTAGGAATGTGATGATTCATGTTTTTTTTCGATACGAGCCAACTTTTTGATAAATTTACTTATGCCAAAAGTTGGAACTATGTGGTGGCTTTGTTTTCACATTTATTATCGGGTACATAAATCTTGATAGCTATGTGCCACACATGTGTCCATGGATCAAAGGAAAGGATTTTACATTCATCTGGAAATATATTTGTTGCAGTATTTTGTTTCACAGTTTCACCCGCGATTCATGAATTGGCACCACACATAATTATCAAGCCCGTTGCCTATGTACCGAAATTACAAAGGCCGTTTCGGATGCCCGAAGGGAATGAATTTTAAATGTTCCCAATTCTAGTGTACAAATTCCCAAAATGCATAGAATATAAACTTCGGTTTCATGAAGCAATCTGCCAACCTAAACTGCCAAACCAAGTTGGGTGCATTCATACGCACGCATGAAGAGCAAACTGGTCAGCAATTCCCAGTTCAACGGGTGATACTCACAGAACTACAAATCTTAACCTCTTAAATTCGCAACAGCAATTTCAATTCCGTTTTTGGGACCGAGCGGATGACATGAATGCTGAGGTGGAACAATCGGAGTACAGTCCGGAGATAGTATCACTCGGTTACCGAACTGAGATGAGTCGTTTCAGCTGTATTTCAGACGTTCGCCTAACCTGTCACGCAAATGATGGACTCCTTTTGGAAGCATGAGCGTAACAGCAATCGGTCCCGGAATAAGATGCCCCAAAACCCCTTGGTAACAAACCGTGATTGTCGTTTTAGACATCAGTTTGAGCTAACTTGTGTCCTCATGATGGGACACGTTTGTATTTCTCTTTGATGTGTATAACTATTTATTTAGTGTTTTTTGCATTTATCAGTCCATCACGACGAGACAGCATCTTGACTTGGTGTGATGGCTAGTGCACCTCTCTAACCCAACGAGCATCCAGGATAACTTTTATCAAGCCGCAGATCTAAGCATGCTTGGAAATAGGGAGGGTACAAATAAGAAGCATTGCAAACTCCTGGTCCTCCAGATTGGAGGTTCAACTCGCGTTCTCGTCTCAGTCGAGACAATTGTAGAGCAGTGATCGATCTAAGTAAACTGGCCTGCACTTTGCTTCACCGGCTGCCTTGCGGTCACGTTCTTGTTAGAACTAAAGGCTTTGGTCGAGAAGCCCAATCGTTCTCCTGCTTAGTAGAAGGACAACCTGGCAGTACCTGTTCATCGAACTTGAATGCATGAGCAAACAAAAATAATTTCGTACTGCATATTTTGTCGCGCAGGATAGTGATAAGTGAGCTACTGCTCACATATCCTAACCTTTGTTTACCTATTTGCCTTCCGTTCCCAACCCTCTTCCTTTACACCTTCTTCCGACCCTAAACATTCTCTCAGACAACTTGTTCGTCACTCGTCAAAGTTCGTCGCCAAGTAACCCGGCAAGCAGTTTAGCACAAAATAAATTGCAAATTCGGAACCCTCGTCAGTCACTGAATGTGAGGGCCTTCAACGTGAGAACTTTGATGCAGATAGGTCGACAGTTTAAGATTGTTCCAACTGATACGCAACATTGAAGGTCGGAGAACCACAGTTAGTGAAACATTCTGCGAGAAAAGTGAACAAGCTATTGACAATAAAAAAACAACGGTTTGGCCCATGAGCGAAGCACTTCATTGAACAGTTCAGCTGGCTGGATACTAACCAGACTATTTTCGTCTGATGTAGTTTCGGCTCCATGGGAAGTGTCATATGAACCTCCTACTGCAGCAGACGTTCTTTCACGCATCCCAGCCCTGACTAAAGTAAACGCAGCTGGACTGTTTGGAACTTGTAGGCGATGACCTCGTAGGCTCCATCATTGATCTAATGCGTACAATCTGGTCACATAAGCCGAATCTTTCATCCCCGAATGGAACATTGGTTGCTACCATTTTTAAGAAGACATCCAGCAACGACTGCTCAAACCACTGTGGAATTAGCTTGATCCCAATCGGCACCAGATTACTAACCTCCGTTATACTTCGACATCTGATACTCTCCAGGGCGACAAATATCCGCGAACAACCGGAAGGATTCCAACCAGGTCGCGGTTGTCGATCAAATCTACATTCTGCCTCAAGTCCACGGGCGACACCATAGTCACGGCTGGCCAACGGTTGTCATGTTCCTCGTCCTAAAAGTAGCCTTCGACTGAGTTAGCCGCGAATCCGTTATGGGTTTGGTTATTCGTCAATGGATTTCGTAGAAGCATTTAGACATATTGAGTTTACTGTGATCTGAGTATGTCGTTCGGAATTGGCAGCAGCGTTGATCAAGGGTGTCCCCTATTTGGCATTCCAGTTCAAATTCATCATTGACAAAATACTAAAGAACACAGTAAATGGTCTCCAAAATATAGATAGAGAATCAGCAGCTTGAGAAAAGCCGTGCAATTTCGAGTGCATTGAAAACATCGTTCGTCCGTTTGAGTCCATGGATGTTGCTCAAAAAGCACTTCACAGATATGCAAGTTCCGTCGCTCCGTTAGGCATGTGCGTGACACCTTCAAAGTACAAAACGATGCCACAAGACGGAATTTAGGTCCGAAACTAACCGTTCAGGAATTAGCTGCAGGTGACTACTTCTTGTACTCAGGTAGCTGTGCGACCAACGACGGTAGCGAATCAAAGGCGATAACCGCCCGTATTTCCAAGGCTTGAGCAGCGTACACAGAACTGATACATCTAACGCGGCGTTGTGGTTTCAGTCAAGTTAAAAATTCCGGTGCATTCAGTTTTGTTGTACAATTGTGAAACCTTGAATCTGTAAGTAGAATACATCGCTTAGCAGTGTTCGACACTCGATGTCCGTATAGTCTGGTTCAGAACGGATAGAGTGAGCGGGTTAGTAACTTGGAAGTAAATCGTGGGGGGTTTGGTAATACCACAAAGAAGAACTCGCCATCGAACGCCATGAAATAAAGCTCAATAGGCTCCGTTGGTTAGGGCACGTTTTGCGTATGTCCGACTGTTCCTATCACAGCGCCTTTATTGGCAGTGATTTTACAGGCTGATTAAAACCACGTGTACGCCAGAAGATGAACCGGAGGCGGAGCAAGAAGAAATACACAGAGCGATTAGATTCAGTAGGCGTCTCACGGCTTCCGGGTTCGGGTCCAAAAGATTCCGAAATTACATGTTTGGAGACAAGGAAGATCATGGTTGAGACCAACAGCAATGGAGATCATGCTGTCAATCTTATCAGACAAGAATTCTAGAGATAATATGTATGCGTAGCTGAATTGTTTACTCGGTATGTTCACCATAGAGTTTCACTTCCTTTTCGCGTCCCTCAGAATAGGGAAGATTCCTTTCCTCCTTAGACATTCTCAGATACCTTGTATGCAGTATGAGTTTGACAGGGATTAGTGAAGTTCGCTTCCCTGGTTTACACTTTGCAATGATGATGATGATGATGATGATGTGCTCATCAGATCGAGTGTTCACTTTGATTTAATATGTGAACGCGTGTTCCACAAGGCAATCTAGGACTGACAGAAAATCTTTTTTTATTTCCCGCAGAGTATTCACGCTAAACATGTTTGAAAATTACTTGGACATGGACGACCTTTGTGCGACAGGAAGCGCCGATAGCTGGGTACGTTTGCTCAGTGAAACCTCCGTGTTTATTCTAACAAGGTCTATGCAAATGTCTCCTGATTTATGGAGTTTTGATATAAAATTGTTTGATCTCTCTTAGTTTCTTCTATGCTGATGATTCCGACTGATTGTTGTTTCGAGCCTCTGATGAATCAAATGCACAGTCTTTTAATCAATTTTTCCTCAACAGGATTCTGTTTTCATGTGTTGTACGCTAAGCTGGTAAGTGTTTTTAGTAACATCATACGATACCGTGAAATATATCGTCACCTCATGTGATGGTTTTGAATTGCTGAGATCTGAATTAAACGGTTGCCCACCAGAAAATTTGTTAACTGATACATTTTGAAGCACAATCCACTTGGTGTAATCGTTTGGGCGGTAAGACCAAGTACCCGGAAGATTAGTCCTAACGGAGGACGATGAACAGTTCGGAGACAATAGCTGTGCATCACATCATATGGATCAAAGCTGCAACTATTTTCAGTTATGGCAATGAGCTTCCCCTAAATGACACACAGCCATATCGATTGACCGAGGTGCTGGTAAGTAGTGAATATATTGATTTTCTCCCACCAGTATTTTTACGCACCATGTCATGTCAATAAATGCAATACGTTTCTCGTCAATGCGATCAGGTATTCATGCGTATCAATTGTCATTCTCCGGTCAACCAAAATCTCACAAATCTGAAAACAGATTTTGTTTCCGAAAGATATGTACATTTGGTCTTTCTTGGTTTCAAATGTTCTGCAAAACGGTTGTATGAAGTTGTATTTTACAATATTGTTTTGAAAATTCAGCGATACACATACACCAGCTTTCAGACAGAAACAGACCACGGTCACAACGCTGTCACAGAGCAGACAAAAGAAATTGAGAAATACGTGTTAGCTTTGACAGGATACGCCTCACAAGCTTGAAACCGGGCTTTAGCAACCAAAAGAAATCGCAAAGGATTAGTGAACGGGTATTGGTAGAACACATCGTCGAACAAAAACTCCAATTACAGACAAGGCAGAAAAAAATGGACGCAATCCTCTTGTCTATAAGGAGAGCATTTTCGGCTTGCAAGCAACAGTTTTTTCATTCATAGGCTATCGCAGGTTGCTTCCAAGTGTTTCAACTGGCTACGTCAAACACCCGGCATTGCTCGCTGGCCTTCTCTGAATACGGACACTGAAGGAAGAAGTTGAAGAACGGTTCACAGTGAAAAAATATTTATCGGGATAGAGCCTCAGACCGAATAAAATGGAATAGGCAACGGAACGGTTTCAGTCTATTATATACACGCATATATGCTTTTCTCGTTTAGGGACCCAAGTAAGAAACGGTATCCTGTGTTTTTATGCAAACAGAAAGATATTATCGGGGTGATGAGAAATAAACGAGGTTGATACACAAATGACCGCTAAATCCATTTGAAAGCAGTGGAAGCCGGAGGAAGTTGAAAACCTTTCGCAGTTGCATCCTTGCGATTTGGTTTTTTGAATAGGTGATTTTCTCCGCGAGTTTAATAATTGGGGCATGTATGCAACGAGAAAGGAATCTATAATAACTCCTAAGGAACTGGAAATCAGTTTTACTGCTTGAAGAGTTTTCTGTTTGTACATCACTTAATCGTCACAGAAAGGGACTTAAATATAAAGATTCCCACTGTCTTATTTCATACCGTATTAGAAAATAAAGTATTTACATTTCAGTTGTCTATGCATGTTCTTTTTCACAACGTAGGCGCTTATGACAAGCTGTTGATATACAAGGAGGTTGGGGAAATATATTCAACACGATACAGCAAAGGTCAAAACTCGGTACTACACGTCTGCAATATAGGTCACTTTGTACAAACAGCTTGTGTTGAAACGGAACCAGCCAGCAGGAATTTTGGGAGACTTCCTTATTACAGTTTAATTGGTTGTTAAAAGATTACGCTGGGGGAAACCGGCATTTGAATTGAGTAGATAAAATTTGGTATATGTATAGTTAAATCATAGCTTTGACCTTGAGCGGATTATAATGAAGTGTGCGATAGGTGACGGAATGTTCTGTACAAAGCGTCAGCGTGATTTGTAATGAAGTGACATAGGTAAGCGGTTCATGTGTTTAATTCGATTTACGGATCGTGTACGTTTAGGCAGAATAGAGTGATGAGACAACAACGGGTGAAAGATGCTCATAAAATTTGTGTTTGCTTTTGAAACGGGGTGTTTTTTGCTGTCTGACAAATCAGTTGTGATATCATCTCGGTTCACTGATTCTTTCCTAAAGCATCGATTTTCCATGGAGCAGTGAATGGTTTCAGCTAGCTGTAATTGTCATTAGTGAAACACAACAAGAGCACATTCCGTAATTGTGATCTTTTAATCCGCGCATTTCAGACTGGATCTTTCCATTTTGTGGAGAAGTGGGAGCTGCTTGCCGACGTGGAGTTCCATGAGCAGTTCGATTTCCCCAATAACGCCCACGTCAAGACTGTTACGATCACGATGGAAGTCTTCTGCTCGGTAAATCCACACATTTCGAAAGCGAGCAATAATCTGTTTTTCTCAACCACAAATGTAGTTCTATATGCCACCAGAAGTGAGTCATTTATCGTTTCTGGTTGTTACAACACTGAGTAAGATTATATGTATTCGCGATTCATTTTAGCCACTCTACAATACAATTGGTTCTGTTTTCAATAAAAACTCGGTGTGCGATAATCCGGGCATATAAATGAAGTCATAGAAAAATTCTTACTTCAGAACGAAATCGGAAACGCGCACTTCGGTTACTATGTTACATGCACATACTCCGAATGCCTGTTCAACAAATTGAAATTAAAATATTTGAATGCATCCTATTGTATTCTACTGCAATTACTTCCGTTTGATTAGAGCCTACATTTCAGTTAAGAATTTATACAAGTTGGAGCAGAAGAGAAAAGATAGAAATGCAGCAAGGGATATGAATTCAGAAATGTTAACTGTGTTTGTGAGAACCCGTTCTTTCTTAACGAGGATACGTGCTTATGAGGGTATTGTTGAGGTAAGATAAATGTTTAGTCAAGACGGACCAACAAAGATGGGGACATCAGGAAGTTCGATATGCATGTAGTAGATGTGCGGAATTGATAAGAATCGCATGTTTAACTTTTTCGCACGCATTCACATGGCGTTCGCAGAGGTAACTTACCAACTCCTCCAGCGGAATTGAAGTGACAGCTATGGATTATCTAGTTAAACGGGGAAAGCACACTGTTACACGAATTATTAAACAAAGGTCGCTGAATACGAAACTGACGAAGTTTACGGATATGAAAAGAAAGCCATCGAAGCTTACGGCCAATATGTTGAATGTAACAGGTCTAGTGATGATTAGTATCAATAAAAACACCCAGATATTCGATAGAATTTACCTGCGATACTTGTTTAGAACCGATCAATGTCGCTTGAGAGGCGGAAAGGGTGCNTCATAATGTAAAGAGGCATTAAGTGGGAGCATTAAGTAATAAGTCAGAGGTGGCGGAAAATTTTGAACGTTATCCAAGTAGTCAGAAATTTGTGAAGGACCAGACGACCCGATACAAACATATCGTCAACATATTTGAAACCCGAAATAAGGACACGTACACATAAGTCAATAAAATACGTAATAAATATGCATCGGGAACAAAATTTAACTTGATTTAAACCAAAATGGTTTACCAACCCTTTCGATTTCTTCCTGCTAATATGATACATTGAGTTCTCGCAGAGAAGTAATCGACAAGCCAAGCTAATACTTGTCTCGGACAACCAAAGGCCTTAATTTTATGTAGAAGAATGGAACGTGAAGTGGAATCAAAGGCAGATGAGTAGTCCAGAAACAAACAGCGGACAGATTTCGCAGAGAGCGGGTTAATGATTTAGTAATTTTATGTGAAACGGACGTAACGTCATCTGGCGTGCATCTGTTTGGTTTATAAGCAGACTGAGGAGAATCATATGGGGCATCAATGGAGGAATGGTTGAATGGTTTCACATTGTGCTCGCTTACGTCCAAAAGTGGTTAGGACAATAGGACGTTTGAAGTAGAAGAATTCGGAAATGGGAACAACAGTCTGGTATGGAGCCGGCTTTAAAGAATTTTTGAACAGTATGTGAACGTTTTACCGAGAGAATAGGCCAAGTAACTGAAAGGGAAAATGAAAGACTATCTAGCCACGCAATGCACGTAGTTTAAACGTTATGCAAAAGCTCGAATATTTCTTATTTCGAGGCTGGCTCTAATTGAACCGCGCCGTCCAGAACAAATGGCGTGATGGCATCGCTTGATGGGCGAATAAATTCTGCATTTTTATTGCACAAGTTCACTGTACAATCCGGCGTTTCATATTTCGTCCCACACAGTAATTTGATGCCTTGCCAAATGTGTTCACTGTTTTTACATTGCAGGAGCTGAGACACGTTTGACATCAGCTTTCATCAATTTGGAATAATAATTGACAGCTGCTGAGTCTCTAGAGTTGTACGATCGTTCCTTCTGTCTTCTGAATGCCTTCAACAGTAAACATGCTATTCTGCCGGTACAGCCAAATAGAGTTTTCGAATGGCAGCATAGGTTTAAGGTGTGGTTCATTGTTTCAGTGAACCAGTTGACTGCATTGCGTAAAACGAGGTAAGAAGTAAACGACGAAGAAACAACAACCAAAAAAATGCTTAAAAAGAATATTGTTCCTTGGGGAGCGATTGGGAAGACGGCTGGTGATTTGGTTGTTTTGTGTGAGTGTATTGTGAATGAGGCGGGAGTACTCCGTGGGTTTTATTAGAATAAGATGAAATAAAATGATTACATTAACCATGATAATGAACAAGGTGTTCAACGATAGACACCCACGGTGATAGATATTCTTTCAACAAGTATGTGCAATTCCGTATTTCGTCTCAGATACTGACTTAAAGTTGCTAGCAAGCAATTCAGACAACGAAAGTGACTGCACTGTGAGGATTCACAGTGAGTGCTGCCCATTCATTGAAACGCCATTAGCGGTTTGTTCAATGAATACAGGCGTGGAGATACACCCATATTGTGCACAACACAGCACCGTGTTGTTCGGCTCGCTACACGTGGTATACTACGTACGCCTGAACTTCAAAGGATTAAACAGGAATGCGTTCACGGCGGGCATTGAAATAACAATGGAGGGTCAAGCGTTCACCACTATGGAAAACGTAAGTTAAATCGGTTTAATTGATCGTTTATGACTTATTCAAATTGTAACTCCAAACAATCCATCATACGTGAATTTGCAAGTCAGACCACTAGAAAGAAAGTCTTCTTATTTTCATTGGGATAGACCATCAAAAAGTAATAAGATTTGGTGTAGAAATGTCACTGACTTCCAGGCAATTTTGAGAGAGAGAGAGAGTGAGGTGGAATAAGCTTGAACATAAATCTTTGGATGAGTGTGTAATCCATGCAGAATGCCAATCGTAACAGAGTAAGTGGACACATATTCGAACCATTCCCGCAAATAATAAAGAGACACCAATCTACTGATTCTGCAGTTGCTGATAGCATGTCCATGGGAGAAATTTGGCAAGATAAATGGTTTGGAACAAAATATGATCTAGAATGTTGAGTGTTAGGATTACTGCATTTCTGCGCTCATACTTTCAAGCCACGTTCTTCCGACAGAACGATCAAACATACATCTTCGCTTTGGGTGGACCGATTGCGGTCAGAGGTTTACGGAGGGTTGTTCAGAAATCAGTGGTTTTACGAAAAAATACACCTCACTCGATTCAAGTGTTTGGATTATCGACAGGCAGAGATATCCATCAATTCGGTATGTGAAATAAACGTGATGTTTCTACTTTCTTCCACATTCCACCGCACAACGCGCATCATTTCACTGGTAAATTGATTGAATTTTGCGCTTGGTTGGAACAAATCGACGATCGAGGGTGATACAGTTCTTGATCGCTATTATAGTGCCGATGTTTACGTGACAATAATTGTTTCCCCGTTTCACAGACCCATGCAAACCGTACAACACATTGAAAGGTCGAGGTGTACCGATGCTCCCGAATGACATGGTTTTGTTCAATCGGTCCTATTTGTACGTGGACGACAAACTGATTTTCGGCTATTTGTGGGAGCCATCACATCAGTGGAGCAAATATGCTATGAAGTGAGTGAAGTGTTGAAACTAGCAACATGTTCCCTGATCTCATATCATCCGCCACGAGTGGGTTCAACTCGCTCAATTCAAGGTGTATTTCATTTCAGTCCTCGGACCAACGGTATATCAGGTTATCGCATATCAACCTGATGAAAAAGTTTACTTTGGAATCGGGCCGGAACGATTGAGCATCGTTATGTCCACAGATCTAGAGCGGTCCTGGATTGGCATAAACCATTATGAATACCAAATCAATGGCCTTGACAAGGGCGTCAGAAAAGCGGATTATCTACCGTGGGAAGAAACCACAGCTTTGAGTTCAAATTCGATTGGTTCAAACTGCACCAAATACATGGCTGGAAATTGGCATATTGAGTCCATTTCTGAGAATAGTTCAAATATAACAGTGTTATAGATCCGTTCATGTGAAATATAACAAACATCTAGTCCAAATCACTGTTTATGCAAAAATGAATGAAGCGAAAAAATCTTGAGATGTTCCTCATGGAAGGTGGCCGAGACGATCGTTTACCAGACACTGACTTGTGCCAGAATCACTTGAATTTGACCAATGACTATTATGTAAAAAAGTTTTCCACTACATGATGTACAAGAGCATGATTGGGGAAATCCATAAACAATTGCTCGCTCATCAACTCGTTTTCTGAAGATTGAAATCCGCTATCTTTGAGGAGGATTGGAACCGACAGCACCGAATTGTGCTATGGCACTACGCATTTCTAGACTTCATCGCTTTCATATATGTTATCGCTTCTTTCTTCACTGCAACTCGTCGCTGTGAATTCTGAATTTCGGATGCCCACTTGATCTTTCAATTAGAATTTCTGACCAGGCATGCCGCTAAGCCGCCAAATTGTCTAGTACAGTTCCATCTGTAGGCTCAAAGCATGTTTTCTATCCACTGAGACGATACATATCATTTATTCCCGTAATTGTGTATAGTCTTGGTCAATTTGGAAAAACTAATAATGCCGAAGATTTCAAATCCCACTACGTTTATCCTTGCCAATAATCTTTCGAAGTTTTCATTTCTATCAGCGATGCACCAAACTGTGACATAATCAAAAAGTCCGTGATCATTTTTGAACGAAAAGACATCATTGATACTAACCATAATTTTTCCATTCACGTAGGTTGCATGATTGAGGTCGATGAAACTGTTCAGTGTGCTGTATTTTCCTTATTTTCCGGCAACAATTTATCATTTTGCTTTTGGAAAAATGCAAAGTAGCTTATCGAAGGCCGCATCCACAAAGACGTTTCCGGTATCCCTATTCAACAATACTGTCAGTGAATACTGAATAGATTTTCCCAGATGATGCAGGATCCGGAACTACGCAATGAACAAGCATTTGCAACGCGAGCATATCCCTAACCAAAAGTCCAGGCAAGGTGGCACATCGTGTGATGGGTTAATGATGAATGCAATACATGTTGAAATGCTCATGCATATTACATATTGCAATCCGATTTCAACAATCGGTGACCATAATACGTACACATTCTGAAGGCAAACGCGTAATGCCATGAAAACCGAACGAAAAGCGGGGTTATATTCATGAGCTTCTGGTACTAGGTATTCCATACATGAACGGCTGTAGAATAATTCCAGAAAACTGCTGCTTCAGGCCTAGCAGTTGAAACATTTACGGATATTCTCAATGCTGATGTCCCGCATTCACCGGCCTTGTAGATTTGATATGTTTTCATGGCAGTTTTACATGTGGAATACATTTGTGAGCCAGAGGGCCATGTTACAGAAAATGGTTCTATCGCGAACTTGGTTCAACTACAATTTATCTAACGTATACCTGTTGCAAGTTTGGAAAGTTTAACATTTCCCCGATTCCCATCAGGCCTCGGCGTGCAACGCATTAGAAATTTGAAAGATATTTTCGTTATATAAATTTCTTTCAACTTGTGACATTGTTTCGACTGACGGTCAACTAAAATTATTGATTTTCGTCATTCTAACTGTGCCGCTCTGTGAATGTCCAGTATTAGTCGTGTATGGTAGCGTATCAGTATCGGGTCGGTAATCAGGCTTTTCCGGGACCAAGTGAAATGCGGGCGGACTCCTTTTAGTCTTCACCTCCCACGAACACAATATAGAGTTGATCATTTATGGCAAACCGAAGGTGGCCCTCATCTTCTTCGGGACATTCCCACACGGATTCAGTGAGCTCTGTAGGCGACTACTTGCAGTAGTATGAACCTGAGTACAGTTATTCAGTTATCACATCATTAAATTACATATGACTAACAATAAGAACGAGACAGGGGATAAGAACTTCGAGTCCGAATAATTCGGGTGTGAGTACAATGACGCGTTCGTGTGTTTGTGTGAAGTCGATCACAGTGTCAAACGTTCAAGTGATTGCACATGTGATGCTGTGAATGGAATGGGCCAGGGGAGATTAGGAGCTGGCAAAAATTTTATCTGAGGGCACAAGGGAGGCCGTGAATGGAAGACTTACGTCTTCGACCGGGGCTAAGATACGATGCTTCACAGCTCTTGATTGCCTACATTGAATCTTCTATATCGGTCGGGATGCGCTTGCCACATCCACTCCACGGGATGCAAACACGCCGTGCTCGTAATGGTCTTCAGTGTTCTAAACCCTCAGACAAGACGGTTGGTGCTAGTGAACGCGATCGGAGAAGCACCTGGTCGGGAGTCCAATATGCTCAGTCCCACATGTTATCTAACGGCATGAATACGAATAACTGAACACAAGTTTGTTCGCCAAGCTCTTGTTCTCAATGTATTCTGTGGGACTAACAAACCGATTGAAACCCCATTTCTTGTGATTGTGATGCATAAGCAATGGCCTGTTTTGCTCCACTGAGGAACTACATGAAATAAAACAAGCCGCACATTCTCCGATTGCGGTGCACATGAGGATATGTTAGTCGCCTAAGTTGTCTTTTCATACATCAAGTATGTTAGACACGTTTTCTTTTCTGGGGTGACAATCCGTATACTTATCCGATTTCTCTGTGGTTTCAGTATAAGAAGGCCTGATAGCGCAGCATTCTGAATCATTTGAAAACCCTATGTGTCCAAGGTAGAGAATCTATCGATCCCTCCGAGTTAGAACCTCGATAAACGATTACAAAAGTGCAGTTTACCCAAGCAGATTAATGGTTGAAATCGGTGTGGTATCATGTGGTATGAATTTCGGACTCCGGGGTACATGAGGAAACCCCTACAGTCTGTGGTCAATGGACAAATTGATACTTCTTACAAAATTCCTGCTACTGCAACTTGTAACTTAGATTGCTAGATAAAAATGTAAATGAAAGGACATAATGGAAGAGTGCAAACTATTTTGTGAGTATTATGAGATAGCAGTTCGCGGAATCTTATGATATTCAAAAATGACCGAACTATCCTGACGCATATTTCCTAATATTGGTAAAACAAATGAACGACATAATCGCGATTTTTCATGATCCCATGATTCGATTTGTGGAATTATCGAATTATATGCCCGGATTTATACAACACCCATATCATGCTTGCGGTAATCATTAACCCTCATTCTGACGGCATCACACAGAGTCATCGTCTGTAAAGCACCCAAACATTTGATATCGGTTTCTTCTCGCCGATTGCTGTTTCCATATCTGATTAAAAAATCGATTTATCTTTAATAGAGCACTCATTTTTTGCACTAGAATTATAAAGATAAATTCGCACTCATCAAAACATTATTATTAGATGTCCAGTGGTTTTCTTCGCATGGTGAAAACATATGGAGTCTACATCCGCTGTGTTTAATAGCAAATCTCAAATTTATGGTTAATTCCATTCCAAAAACCGTAGATTAAGCACTCACGTTTTCACTTTTAGTCAAAATAGTCACTTGGTTCTGACATACCTGTGCATTTCCGTCACTGGATGTCCTTTTTTAAAATACGGGTGGAAGTCAATTAAATAATAAATACAGTGAGGAAATATTCTGATCGAACGGATCCAGATTGGCAGTGCGAAATGCTAGCGTAGCAAGAACACATTGCCAACAAGTTACTCAGTCAATATATGGTCGCCCTGAAATAGGTTAACCAATAGTTGTCCTGTTTGAATTTTCGCTGTAGCGCAAATTCAACTACACACGTCATTGTACCACCAAACATTTGGGTTATCGCGGTTTGTTATTGCTATTCCTCGTGACCACCGCGGCGTTTTTAACTGTCTGTAATATAATCATCTCGTCATGCACTGCGATACGTTTATTATCAACCTCAATCAATCTTTCATTCCAGAAGAAGGGTTTCTAACAGCCCAAATCGGTCAATGACTTGCAATTCAGTTTTAGGGCTGATCTAGTTAGCGATTTCTTCGTACAACTGCATTTAACTCGATATCAAATAGGCTGAATTCCCTACGGAAGGTTAGATTATATGACGGCTACCACGGAACACGCAATGCCAAAAAACCTCGGAATAAATCATAAAATGACCATCAGTTAAACAGGGTAATAAAAAGTGTGTTCAAGCTTCCTTCAGGTGCGTAATACAAGTTCTGACTTGAAGTTTGGGAGATTAAAGCAGTATTGGTGAAGGTTTTATGAGGAGAACCAAATCCGGTAGCATTGTCAAATAAAGCCTAAACATAATGGAGAATGGGGGATATGAGGTAGTTAATAAAGTGAAGGTAAGGGTTGAGGATTAGCTTAGAAACCCCATGATAGGTTTTCACTGATATAACTCCTACAGTGACTGGATCAACATCATTGGTGACCGAGATATTCGACAAAGCGTTTCGTATATAAGTGCTGAGATGCAGCGGGAAGTACAAACCCGAGATATTTCGCTCGTGTCAGTTCTTGATAACCTCCGTTATAAATGTTCTATCTGTTGCTATAAACCAGAAACTGTATTCCACAACCGCGGAGTGCCCATACTGAACTCACTCTTGCAGATTGTCTTTGACGCTGTGAAATTTTAAACCCAAATGGCGGTATTTTTAAACTATTCGTCACATAGACCCGGGCAGCATAGCTGAGGGCTACCTAAGGTGCATCCGGGTTGCGGAAATGAGGACGGCCACCTTTTTGGTTAACCGTGAAAAGGTCGGGCTACTTCACTGGATAATCCGTTGCAGACGATCAGTGGTGGTACCAAAGGGCGTGTTGGGGTTTCTCGCTGGCAAACATTATTCTTTTGAAATGTCATACGTATCTGTTGAGAACATTGCGACATGTACAAATGTGGCCCGCCATCCAATAAAGCCATTGTTACTCGCTTGCTTTTCCGGTTAGGACCGACTCCCAGAAATGCTATCGACCCTCATATCTCACGGACACGTTGGGATCCTGGACTGGTACTGAGCCATCCTGAAGGTGTACGAACCGTCCCGATCGTCACCAAACTACCGCACATTCTAACCTGTTACACTGCACGTCGGGAAACGTCGAGCTTTGCGCTATCCTAGTGGAGGGGGTGACAAATGAACAAGCTGTGAGCCAAAACCATCTAAGCACCAGAACCAGCATTCATGTAGCCTGCTGGAATATTAGGAAATAGATGCCAAAGCATCAAAATGCAAACACCGCATGACTGCAAGATAGATTTATTCAATCTATTCGGAGTCCGACTACCTGTCTGGGGCACAAAACATACTACATAGCAAAGAAACCTATCGGTTATACCACAGCTGTTCAACTGATAACTCCGGTTTGCACGGAATAGCAGTCTCAGGTGAGCGGCTGGACCAACAATGCCATGATCTCTTGAGTAACAATCTCTCTCAGGATAGCTTAGCGCAACTCATGTGTGGTCGATTTAACCTGACTGNCAACGACGCTCGAGAGGCACTGAACCGCAGTCCGAGAAGCGACATTCTCGTAATAACGTGAGACTGGAAAGCACGCATTGGTCCACCAGACGGACATACTCTATATGTTCTGAGAACGTTAGGCCTTGGTGAGCGTTGCGAAAATCGCGAACGCCTATTCATATTTGCTACCTTTGTCTGGCTGATCGTTTTCAGCACCCTAGAAAACACCTGCTCACATGGTACTCAAATGATGTTCAAGGGCACACTTGATTGGTTGTATTTTGGTAAGTGTTCGCTGAGCCTCTTCACTGGAAACTTGCGGTTCCTATCGCGGCACAGAGAATGGATAAAGGAACGGCACGGAGCATATATTATTCCCGCCCCTTTCGTGATCTACCTGACTACTCGCCGAGGACTCGTTACTTGGGCAAATTCACTGTCGCTTTCTTGAAACTATCTGAGGCAAGAAAGGCGCTCCTTGAAGTAGCCGCTTCCAACATAGCCGGAAATTTCTTTATCGGGTCCCGGAATATACCAGTGGCATTCGTTCTCTGTGAATCATGAACTGGTTAATTTGTCACATTTGATATCACATCATTTTGTATATGAAAGAGGGACCGGAACTAGAGATTATTCAAATGGGAATTGTTTTCATTTTTTTGTCTCAATTTCACAAACCGTATATCGCTGATCCTGCCAGCTTTGTCCCTGTTAATTCTGTGATTCGGGTGTGAAATTCGAAGTGGGAGAGGCATAATAGAGTGAGTGAATTAACGACCTTCTTTTAGTTATTCAGACGAATTCCAGCCGCCTCCGTGATGGCTAGGATGCGGTTTGAATCGGCATTAATCTGTGACGCCGAACGAAGTAGAGAGGTCATAATGCTTCAGTCACATTCACTGCGTGATCGGACTCGACGAGGTGGGAAACGATGGCACTTGTATTATTTTCAATCACACCAGTGTTCAGCCAGGCTGCATGATGTTCCCAAACTCGTGTAGATAAGCGCCAGCTCGTGCGATCCACATATTGTATTGTACTCTATTGTATTCAAGCTTTAGCGAGATGTATACAAACTTCGGCTCCATAGAACCATGTAAACTGGTATACACAAAATGAGACTGTAGAATCACGAGTCCTGTCTTTGAGCTGCGAACATAAGATCGGTCCAGATGTGAATACGAGACTTAAGTTTGAAAGTGTTCTTCAATGCAGTTCATAATTTGCGGCTAACATATTCTGCGATTGTATCATCTTTGAATGGGAGAGAAATTTATTCTGGTTTATTCAATGCGAATAAAAGAGTTTTCCTCGGACGGTTATTTTGCAAAACCTCAACCACAACTGAATAATGAAAAGGAGATACTAGCCGCTTCAAATCGGTTTCCATTTATCTCTCTGAGTAGAACCACTGTGGGATGCTTCAGCCAGATGTTTCGAAAACCAATGCGTTATTAATCTCTTCTACCAATGCGAACATGACTTCGGCGGAGCGCAAAAATTATCCTGAGCAAGTTGAACACCTCGGATTTACTGTTCACAAGAAATAATATCTCATCGACATATCGTTATTAAAGCCGACATCACTTAATCGCGGACTTCAAAGCAATATTTTCTAGGTTGGAATCGAATAAATCCACAACTAGAGGACCGAGCGGGGATCCTATTTTGAATCCATTCTTTTGACTATAGATTTATTCACTTAACTGAAACTGAACGTTTTGTGTGCAGAAGTACAGTAGCTATCTCCGGTCATCTATAGGTATTGCAGTTTCGATCCGGATCTGGTGAGATAAATACTGAATGCTCTCTTGATTCAGTAGTCGATGCGAATTCGTCCATGCTAAAAAGGTGCACCAGAGAAGCGACGCATGATCAGTTAAATAAAATACTTCGCCACAAGGACTGGATCTATGAGCGTAAAATGCATTTGTCCGCAAAGGCAAGAGATGCACGGCTGATCACTTCTCCTAGTTTCCATCCTCCCCTTTGCAATTGCGCAGGTTCCGCCAAGAGGAGCCGTTACCAACTCTGCAAGGCGATTGCGACAGTAGGGAGACTGTAACCGTCGCGGCGGTCTATGGAAACTTAATCTCTCTAGTCCGCTTTGCCGATAAAAGAACCAGTCATCGGAACCGCTGTCATACATCACCATATTCAGGGTTGAACACTACGACGAAGAGCTCAAAACACCACTTATGCAGTCATGTCTCTGAAACGCAGGAATGCCCCTTGAGAAGACTGGATACCACCAGAGTAATTGAAGTTTGCTTATCAACTCTAATCTATCCGCCGCGCTAACTTTTCCACAAGGTTTGAAAACGATTGGCTAGCTTCAATGCAAGTCTCGGTTCCATGAAAGGTTGACAGATCTAGAGGTGAAAATTACAGAGGTATTGGTTTCATTGATATTTAGACCAATTTGTTTCGGTGATACAACCTAATCGCTTTGCAGTCATCAGAGATAACCGTACTCACTCGATCCAAGGTGAGTTTCGCCATGAAAGAGGCTGCACTGAAAGAATCTCCACTGTATTTAGGATTCTGTAACATCGCCACGTGCTCCAACAGCCTACCACTGCCTGTTTCATTGACTTCCGTGCTGCGTCTGACTCTGTTGATAGAGATTCTTTGTGGTGCATATTACGGTCCGACGGGATGACTGAGATTTCCATCCGGCCTTTAAAGCCATAATACTCAGGAACCTTTTTATTCAATCGCACCGCAGATTGGATATTGCGACGAGCACTTATCGACCACCCCGGAGTGAAGCTCGGCCCAAGTACATGAATTGCGGACCTTGAGTTTGCGGATGTTATGGTTTTCCTTACAGACACCATGGAAAACCTTCAGCCAGATGTCAATCTTACAAATCAGTTTGCCCAGACCATTGGACCAGAGACCAGTAAGACAAAACCTTGTCGAACCAACCGAATGTTTCAGGTGGATTGGCTCTACAAATAGACCAAACGGCCAGGCCAAGGACGAAACTCAATTCCATGAAGGTAGACCTAGAAGAATCGTCCACAACCCATTGTGGAATTTGTGCGAAATAAGCTCTATCCTCTGGGTCACTTTCTGCTCCAGTCGGCGTGGAGCAAAGAGTTCCAAAGGGGTCGGTGTGTGGCCCTCAGCTTACGTTGTCTTGGTCTGAGAAATGACCTGACAGAGATTCTGTGGCCACCAAAACTATTACCTGAAGATGGAAATCGACGTCGAATTTAATGCACACAAATGTCGAGTCTCATCCCTTCACCACCAGACTCGGTTTCCATACTTCCTGAAACAGAGACAAACTTCCACATATGCCGAATGAGAAGGATCCCCTAGTCGTTGTTGAAGACGAATTGGGTTGCTCTTCAAACTGCCCCAGTATGCCGTCCACGACAGTAAGGTATTTCGGTTTACTGAAACCAGTCTTAAGGAATTTTGAACCTAACCTGTCACCACGGTTATGAGCCTAAGTTGACCCTGCATGGAGTATGCATTTCTAGCGTGAAACCCATGCCTGCAAACCGGTCCTGTGCTTTTGGAATTTCTACAAAATAAGCCTTCAAAAAGGTCAAGAAACTTTCTGCATTCCAAGACACATGGAATGACTGGAACCGCCGAGATTGTACTTCGAACAGCATATTCAATATCAACGGGATTTGGTTGTGGTGTATCAAATAATTCTCAACTCTGATCATTCATGTCGTTGGCAGTTCACCTGGTCATCCAACGTTCACTCCTTCAAACCAGTGCTTGAAAAATGTCGACTTCAATATTGGCATTATTGATTTGTCCATAGAGTGTGCATTGTTCATAATTGTTCATTCTCCTCATGTATTTCCTGTGACCGCAATTGATTATTTCATTCGTAATTTGGATGAAACTATCACAAGCGTCAAATATCTAATCTGGAGCATCGAAAACAACCAGGATAAATAATGAAATCCCTGTATTTTCTATGATCTGTGATTTGATTCATCTCTGTTAGACTTTAGTGAGTGAGAAAAACAACCACCTTTGAATATTCCCCGTGATACAAGTAAACTTCGACTCACAGTTCTTAAGCTGATTAATCTGTGAATTTTTTTCAATGGCGATAGGCACCTATGAGGTTTCTAATAAAATACTCGCTTTGTTGTGTGCTTCAAGCAACTCATAGCAAACTGACTAATAAAAATAATTCCTTTAAATATCAATCCTTTTCGCAATAATAGTTAAAATTGCGAAACTGTAAATTTCATTGCCATATGGCTAATAAGAGCAGTGACGTAAGTGTATATTATATGTAATGTGTTGCATATGATGTGGGGTAATATGACATTCAATCTCGTGAATGACGCTAGAAAACGAAGCATTGAGAGCAATAAATGTTATGAAAATCAGGATGTTGCACGATTTTGATCAATAGCCGTATATATTTCGAGACGCACACTGAGTTATGAAATGCATATATGTATATATGTATATGTATACATAAATATTATTATTTTAATTATTATTTATTATATTTTATTAGTTCATTCGTTGAATATTTGGAACTCTGATATTGATAACCTGTCTTCAGTAGGGTACAGTTCAACTGTGCAGCTTCCAAATAAGATGAGGTGCACACGTCTACTAACAGAGCACAAGGATTTTAAAACTCAACCTTGTTATCGAATTGCTTGCATTTTGTTCCCGAGCAGCAGTACTTTGGCCCGAAGAATCATATAACTATCAACGTTTGTCTAGGTTTACATCAGAAAAATTGTGGACAAATGTGTTTGGATACGCTGTAAAATCACTCATCGGCTGTCGGATTTAGACGTTTCATACAAAGAGCATGCTTACGTCAAATTATCTGTGGCAGAAAAGATTGAATGTGCGGAAATCACTCACTGGTTTTGAATAAATCTTTCCCCAGAAGGAAGCGCCGCAAAGTTAAAACATGATGGTATCGACACGTGCGATTTTGCATTCTAGCCACAGCAGAAGCAGTTTGCATCCGTCTTCACAACCCCCGTCTGCTTGTTCAGAAACAATTTGTGCAAGCACTCAAGCTCCAATGGCCGGAATGCCGACAAATAACTTGTCATGCAACAACGGAGCAAGTGATAATTGCGGACAAATTATGAAAGAAACTCTTCAATACCTCAGTTACTTCCCCTCTATTTTTCCTTTGTAAATCCTTCCTTGATACTAGTCATATATATCGTATTGTAATGGCAAAATTAAGACAAACTGCAAACGAGGTGGTTTGCCAATTGGTATTCACATTATGAGCTTTATGTTATATATATATATATATATATATATATATATATATACATATATATATATATATAAGTGAGATATCATGCCATGAAATTGTTTTGAACACAGAGAACACAAATTATAAGATGAATTTTATTCTATGTAAAGTTTGTAATAAATAAGGAGTTGCAGTTCTCACAAACCAATGTGTGCCAGATCCAAGTGAAACTTATCACTTGAAGTATCCAAACTCCGCAAACGACCTGATTAATGCGAACACCTTGTGAAGTAGCAGTTGTCATTGGTGAAACTGTTGTCGTTGTGAGTGAATTCACATTGGCGAACGGGTTGAGTACCGAATCTGAAAGAGGCCCATTTTTATTATAAATTGTGCCTTGAAGGGAATGAATATCGGGCAAATATGAACAAGAAAGCAGTTAACAACATAACGTCGGTTTGGTCCACTCGCGAGTAGGTCAATTTTGATTGCACTCTATTTTTAGATAAAATTCGGAATACTTGGAGTATATTTGTTCGTGGCTCGATATCTAATGTTAAACTGTTTCCGAACTCCCTGAACAAAACAAATGATCCATCTGTACAAGATACGCGGTTATAGTTAAAAGAAGCCGTTATCGATTCGCAACTCAATAATCGTACGACTGAGTGGACAATAATGGTAGAAAACAGGATCTAATGCTAATTTCCCTACTTGTTTTGATTTCCATGGCAGTTGAAACGGAGTCTGTGACCGCGCTGGACATTATCTGATCTTTTGTTGGCTTCTGCGAATGGATGAACATCTCAGTGAATCAAAAGGATACCTCCGGATAAATTAGAAATGTGCATTGGGACCGAAGGCAGTTATTACCTACCTGTATCTTCTTTATTACATTGAATCGGTATTGTTTGCCCGGTAAAATATTCTGTGAAAAAAACAGTTCCAGAACAGGGATTTGATGGGAACTTATTCAATAAATGAAAGCATTTCATTACTCCGGAATTGCAATTCCAAATTATCACTCAATAAGCCTAAATCAATATTCTGGGGCAAACATACCCTTTTCTCCAAATTAGGCACTGCCGTAGACTTTGGGTTATCCAGTTACAGTCATCACCGGTTTCGTGTTTTTAGACGGCAACCAAATGGAACGCCGAAAGTGAAACTATCATCAAACAATTTTCAATTTTTACCGAAACTATATTGCAAACTGCATTCACCACACGATAAAAGAAATGCACTCCCAACGGGTTATAAACACCCGGCTCAGCTACAAAACATGTGCGATGGACATGTCGAGCTTGTATTTCGATATGTTAACTGCTAGCGTTGTGAGTCGGTGGTTGACAGTTTGGTGTAGACGCTGAATATTTGAAGTGAACAAGGAATGGCGCACAACTTCGTTTTCAGTGAAGCGTAGTCATGCCAAATACATCTAAATAAATATTACGCTTTTTATAAATAAATCATCTTTTAACCAGAAAAACAAAAAATGATTTTGGAAAGGGAAAATAAGCTCATGGGTTATCCGGGGCTCATTTGGTCTTGAGACCAGATGTGGAATTCTCAATGATCTCACAATTTTTACGTCATCCGATTGCTGTGACCTCTCGGAATATGGGTTGTGTGCGAGTGGGTGGGCCAGTGGATCTTAAGCGCATGCACAAATGTTTTTTGAGCACACAGAGGTGAATCTCGTGCAATTCATAAAAAGGAAATCAACAGTTTGATCATCTCAATGAGGGAAACACCTTTGACACGCTTTCCGTTTATAATGCTAATTTAGCACGCCTCAGAACGATCACAAATTATCTAACCGAAATAGTCCTGTTAGCCGGAGAAAAATACCGTGATGCATGTATCGTCATGATATCACCCGAGATCAGCACTGGTATCTAACAAAATGATGTTTGTTGTTTTACAGGTTATATGCTATCCCACAGAAAAACTTTGATAAAATCTTGTCCAAGATTATTTGACATTTTAGATTATACGCTGAAAAACATCTTTATGATGTATTAATTGTCAGCGATGTCCAGTTCGTGCAGCAACTTCTGCCTGCTTGCGTTACACGTTTCCTTCAAGAAGGAAGATAACCTGATGAAGTTTCTCAGTTTAGTGGATATTTTACCGCTGTCAATAATCCTAAAAGTTCTGAACAGCCGTGCAAGAAGGGTGTGGTGAGATTCTACAGGTTTCGGGGTTGAAACAATGTTAATGGACTTGATGTAATACACTAAAGCACAACGATCGACTGTTTCGATGGTCATACTCCATTGGTGCAGTTAAAACAAAAAAATTGAATAATAGACCAATTTGCGTAAAAGCTCACCGATACCTGACCTTGTCCACTGTCGGAAGTTTGGGCATAAGTTTTCCAATTCTGTTGTTTTGCTCAAACTGACAAATTCAGTTGACCAAATAAAGCCGAATAACCTAGATGTTCTAGGACAACCGGGCCAGTTCGAAATGTGACCAATCTGTTCACCATTCTGTCTTTGTAATTTCCGTGCACACATGTCAAACTATTTGGGTTGAAGACAAATAATTGTGTAAATTATCAATACTATGAAATGGGACTGTTCAAATTCGATCGACTATAAAGCTGCATTCACTCGACTTCTGTTTCTGCTTGCAACTCGTATTTTGATGAATGCAATATAACCCAACTGAAATCGGTGATAACACGAATTCAATCAAATGGTATACAATACAAGTGTATAATTGAAGTTATCCTGAAGAGAATAGTAATTGATTCCATAAATGTATCGATCAGTCGCCTAGTGCCCGAATGAGCAACATTATACCAATCTGCTTATGTGGTCGTAGGTTATATCCCCAGTTGGGTAAATTATTTCAACTGCCACTAAGACCCAGTCAGGTTAAAACAGCTATCCAGTGGTTCCTTCCTTTTATGTGGATATCTTATTCAATCTTCAATCTAGAAAATTCACCAAATATAATGAAGATGTCAGCCAACTAGTGCAATACAGGTGATAAAAAAATACCTCTTTTCTTCCGCTATAGCGCTGGATGTATGTTTCCTTGGTGTAGCAGCTTCCGGCAAATAGTTTGTAATTGAATAAACTATGTTCCACTTGTTAGATATAAAAATAATGTTTACAATGACTTCGATAGACGCATTTGATTCATGTGGTACTTAAAATATTCTATCGACTGCAAGATTCTCTCCAAACAATATCTCGTATTTTGTGCATGGGTAACAATAGTGTATTCTCGTTCCCATCTACTAACACAGCCGTGTACTTACCGCTGATATTCCTTTGAACAAACACATCTGTTAGCATGAAGAAAGTTTATTGGAAACATGAAATTGGTGTCAACACAATTGATTCGTTATTTTAACAGAAAACGGGAAAAATTGAACTAGTATTGACGGATGCTTTATACCGATAGTCAAAGTTAAATGTGATATATCATGTGGATATCACGAATTGTGAGTACGGAGGACTATGTTTTCAGTACCCTTGACTTTTAAGATATTTGACGGCCTCAATCCTTGCTGTTCCAGTATATCCTGTATGGCCGTATTCAATATAACTCCAGTGTATCTCAAACATGCATCACTCACATTAAATTCCAGATCGGTGTGAAAGAAGTAAATCGTAACACTTCCATGCCACCCGTTATCCGAACTTTCCTGACACCCCATATAAGGAGGCGCCCAATTTTTATCGTTTCTTATTGCATCTGTAATCTGAGGATGGACAGAGTACAGAATGGAGAACACTGCAAGATAACTTATGAGGGGCTTCTATCTAATGTTTCATCCAACATTTGTTCGTACAAAATAAAAACTGAACCAAATTAGAGCAAATATGAACATATACATAAATATATAAGTAAAATCAAAAATAACAAACCAATTCACAGGTTGAAGAGTTAGGATGATTCCAAAGGGCATCCTTCAACAATTGATTACCCCCGTCCGCGGGCATAGAAAGTTGTGCACTAAACGCTGTCAGAATAGGAACAAGGATTGGTTAAACTAAACGCAATCCTTTTCATGAGGGTAAAACCGCCCGGTTCAGCAAACTGTGAATATGACTTCATGTTGGGATTTCAATAGTTGGTGAACTCACCGACAATATTCGCTGTAGTTTTCGCTAAAGTGAATAAAAACACCGCTTTTATTGCTCAGAAATCACCCCAAAAGTGAATGTGAAACCCAGAAATGTTGTGTCGAACTCACACACAGAATACTTCCATGCATGCAATTCGACTGTTGTTAAAGTAAGCCAAAATGTGATTTGTGTAAACATCACTAACGGCTTAATTAGCAATGGAATGAATACTTCCACAGAAAACGAATCACACACAACCTTCCTCAGGTTGAAGTAGTTTTTGTGCACAAATATATTAGTTTTGATTCGATGAGAAAGCGGTGGTATGCACATATTTCAGCTTGCGTGCACACGCTCAATAACACAGGCACACATGTTCCAATATATACATATGCATACATACGTACGTATGTTTTCATCCAATTGAAATTGAACCCGTATGATTTGCACCGACGAACCACCAGTTTGGACGTTCGCGATCCAATTGCGATTGGTCGCGTAGGACTGTATTCCCCAGATGGGTCACACTTGGAGGAATAAACAAGTTGAATGGATGATTCAAACTATCTCACTCTTCCATTTCACGTCATGTGTGCACCAACCGTGGCCCCTTCTAAACGTAGATTTAGTAGAACTCTGGCACACCTCATATTATAACAGAAATACAACAAAACTCAAATTGGAGGTCCGGTTTCTGCGTAACGAAAATGAATGAAGAAGCCAAAAGACAAATTTACACAATGCATTATGGATCATTTCGCTGCATCGGTACATGTTCAAAGCGCAGTATGTGCTCAATAGCATGTGATTCGTAAATAAGACAAGCATAAGTGGAGAAAGATTGCAGTTGCAGTTACCCACAAAACACTTTTGTTGACAAGGTGGCGCCTGAGTGGTAAGCTTTTCACGCTTTTTACGCAGTTTGGGATGATTACATTTTATTGAATAATACCTCGGCATATTTCAGAACCTTGGTGCGGTTTGTGTCGTAGAGGATTGGGACGCTACATTGAATGATACCTTCTACTCCAAACCTCATGGAACAGATCAATTCTTTCATCGACCAACTTGTGAAAATCCACTATGAGGATGAGACGAGCATGTGCTCCTAAGTTATCCACACACCAAAACCTAGATATTGACGATGACCGTAGTGTAGTTGTTTGTACGTTCATAAATGGCATTTATTTTTTGCTCTAGGGATTAAAGGGTTTTCTGTATTTGTCATACAAACGGAATTCTCTCACCTTCCTTGAGCCGCATTTCGTACATTTAGTAATACGAATCTTTGGATCTGAAAACCAATCATCCATCTGCTTTTGGCTTGGACTCAACACATAAAAGGGTTCATCTCTCAGTTTGGTTGAGTGATTTGTACAGTTCTATTTGACCCCTCATTGTTCGCTTCTAACGGAAGTAGTTGATCGAAGCTTGTTTGGCACATCGATATAAATGGTCTGCTTTCAAATCGTCCCATAACAAAAGCACAATCACAAGGTTTGAGGAAGCACCGGTTACATCATCAGGATGAAGGTTATCGAGCTTCGAGCGAATGTTTCGCTTGGCATATCGTCGAGGATAAAACCGAACCCGTGTAAACTATATATTTATATATATATATCTATACATATATAAAGGGATATATAGATAGAAAATAATGCCTGAATTTGGAGCACAGGTGCGTTTTTTTTGAAAAAAGTATTATTGCATCATCATTAATTCGCTGGAAAGACGATCACAGTGACCCACTTAGCCTCCTCATCTGATTGTAGGAAGGGATATCTCGTAAACGTACTTCATCATTAGATATAACTCATTCCACAGTCGTTTATCCGGTTAGGACATTCCTTTATGGTCACACACACGAATACGTATAGCTGCGTTTGCCAATTCTTACATCAAGATAGATGTTTCACTGTGTAACAAGACGGAATTGATGCCTTCTGTACTGAACCTGTGCATATAGGATGATCTGAGCACCCCTGAGTCGACGGTCTCAGGTGGACGTTACAAAAACCGTCCTTCGCTTGCAAGAGAACCAACGGCGATCGAGTCCGGTGACGGAAAATGCGCATGCGTGTGAAACAAACTGTGAGCCATTTTCGATCATGTAACTGGAATGTTGATTAACCCTTTTGGAAGTTGTCGTGATTTCCCCCGCTCCTTCTAAACATTTTTATATAAATTGTAATATGTTCGCTTGCGGAGATATCACCCCAGACGAGCTTGCTTCTCGATTCCACGATGTGTGACGATAGCATATTCGAACAAATGTATTGAAAATACATGACCTGTTAGGATGACGGAAGCGGTGCTCTGGAAATGCCCTGAAAATGTGCGAGAACTACAATCGATGTGACAAACAGAATATCAGGAGATGAAGCTGTGTCTCAACCGCTGTCAATATGGAGTAAACGACAGATAGGAAACTCAGCTAAATGGCGCCCCGACAGGGAGAATAGGGATACTGATGGTTCGTTGACTCAAAAACTATCAGGTACGCTGATTAAAATCACAAACCCCAAACTGTCGGACGAACGACATGCATAAACACTATAGAAGGTTTTGGGAACGCAGCACAGACTTCTGAAATTTTTATATTAACTGACACTAGTGATGTAAGCTACAGGGCGTAGACGAAAACATAAGAGGTCCTTTGGTGTGATTACAATTACGGAGTAAACTGGTGACTAACCCTCTTCAAATGTGTGGCCAGTTCATTCATCATCCTGTTATCAAAAAAATAATAATAACAATAATTTCCATTAAAAAAACGGCAGAATTTAAAGATTTCAAAAGTTTAAGCATTCTCCCAGAAAGCTTGGTGACAACTGAAAAGTTGGCGAACAAAGTTGTTTGCAGTGTATCGCAACCATGTCTTTCACTAGAATATATATATTAGCAGCTTCACCATCCATGAGATCCTTGGTTGAGCGCATGTTTGCCGATGTGCACTACGCACAAGTTTTATAGTTACATAGATATGTGTAGATATACATGAAATTATATAGGTAAAATCTTTCGCGTGGTCAATTTTACAACGAGGGGCCAACAGCTATTAGTTCATCCCAATGCTGTTCTCACAACAATTTGAAAATCATGGTTAACAATGAAACGCATAATGAGCTGACATGTGTGGATGTTCATCCAACTCGTCGTGATGATGGTCGATACGGCAGTTAGTCCACTGGAAGGTTACGTGGAACGCGCAGTACGTTTATTTCCGTATATTTGGACCACTCAGTATCACGGATAACCCCGAACACTGATGATCAACAGCTCGAGAAGTATCTGTACGAATGACATCGCTGATTGATGGACTCCGATATGTGCTGAGTGTCTTCTTCCAGAATGGATACCCGGAGTACTTTGTGGAATCTGCGGCACAAAAACGTGTGGCGTTTCGTAAGCGGGTCATTTTTCTAATATTTAAAGGTGACACGTTAGCAGAGATTGTGTACAGATAACTATCGGATGCTATCAGCTCATGTGCAAAACGCGTTTAACATACACATTTCGTGACTCCACGATTGAATGACAGAACACTCGATTCTGCTTTTTCTTCATTTGCATAATCTTAACTTTTCTTCTTGTGGAGCAAATTTTGTTGGCCGCACGACTGTTCATCTGTGCAAGTACATGCGCAAGCATCATTCTGTGTTTGAGAAGTAGAGTAAGTGAGCCAATCATAAGCGCTATCTTGTCACAAATTTTCAAGTCAAACACAGTCATAAATTGTTTCGTTCATAAAAGTGGATGGGTTTGAAGCGCTCTCCCCACCCAGGTCAAATATGATCGCATACAAGTATAGACGAAAAACAAAATAAATTATTTTAAATTCAAGAGGAACATACCATGAAAATTCGAAAATGGATATCATTCACATAGGAATATCAAAAGCATTTTCTTCAACTTGCGATGGAAATCTGTGTGATAAATAACAAAAAGCACTGTACAGCTCTTTCGTCCTGATTGGGACTCATCAGCAGTACGTACCTTTTGTGGTTCCAGATTCACCAGAGACTGGTGTGATTAAGTTCAAAAATCATTTTGTGCGATAGACATGGGAATATGTCGAAAGATTCGCATAGAGAAACGTTATTGATTGAGGCGTATACCAGCCAGAGTTCACTGTGCGGCGTGTTATGACTAGAATGGGCTGCAGAGGACACGCAATGCCAACAGATACTGAACACGGCCAAGATGGAATGCGAACCAAAAGTCATTGATAAGTTGTGAATAATTGCTTTCTGGATTGATATGGAGGAGAACATTTAGAGGAATGTAGGTGTTCACACAAACATAAATATTAGAACCATAACCTATGGTTTCATAAACCAATGACCCATGTATAACTTATAGGTAAATCAAACTTGCCAACACAGGTCGCATCAGTTACATGCAGAAATTTAGTCCTAATGATGACGCAACATGACGTGACAAATGGCACATGAAAAGAAAGGTCACCGAATATTCCAGAATTGACCTCCCCCCACTCACTTTCATCCAGTCCCCATTTTATCCACTGGTCCCGATTAAACTTGACAGAGATTGTTGCATTTTCACACATAACCTTTAAGGTCCAACCACATTTATTTCTACATGAGATATAAATACGCACACATAACTCTAAAGGCCTGAAGACGAAGTTACGAAAACAAGCTTGTTCGCCATACTGTTTTGCTTTTGATATTCATATGGAATCTTCCGTAGAAAAGGTAAAAGTTGTACAGGTTTCATCAGGGAACATCCGTGATGCGCATGCATGCATTCGTGATTCAACATTCCTGCTCCCTGATTCCATGCAACACGATAATCCCATTTCACGCAACCGATCACCATCCCACTGAAGCAAATATTATTTGACACATGGCTGCCGTCCTGGCACTGTACTTCGACGTATTCATACGCTATTGTAGGTCTAGGTAAATGTGTGCAATAGATGCTTATTTGCCGCGTTCATCATGAATGGCGTAATCTAGAGAGTGAAGCTTTTGATTAAAGGTCTTTGACGCAGCGCTTCATATGATGTTTGTGCTTTGCTTCCGGCACATCCATGGTTGCACGTGGTTTTCGTTTCCCTTGGTATATAAAATTTCTCATCGCGTTGTCTTGCAATTTGGAGAAATATTGTTAGTTTATGGGATGTTCTAATTAGCGACAGCCGAGTTATTGCGCTATCACACTGCCAACCACCCTTATTGCTGTATCCGAGAATTCTGATGACTCAGTTGATCGAGTTTCGCCACACATTGCAATGCACCTTTTAACCAGGACTCTTCTTGATCTCCAATCTCCAAATGCGTCCAAACTGAACGACCTTGTTTGCTGTCAAAGATTTAAGGAAAATCGGAGAGCAATCGAAGACCAGTCCGGCTATTTTTACTCAAAATTCTCCTTTCTTACGTGCCTGTGTTATCTCCCTGCTAGGATTGTCACCAGGTTTTTGATTAAGATCTTTCATGTTACTATGACTTCTAGGCTAAAACATGCGTTTTTCCGTTGCCCTGACCGGCGTAATTTTTTTCCCGTGGAGATCCATTTGATAAACTGGAACTACACAATTTTTATAACCAAAATGCTGAAAAAAGCTGTGTGATATTGGGCCGACCACAGTTTGTTAATGTACCTTTCGGTATAGTGTGATTGGTTGTTTCATAAGCACAATTACACAGAACAAGTCACAATTTATTGCGATTATTTTGGATTTGGACTCGCAGAGGAATGAAAACACGGAAGATCGCAATGCCCTGATACGTATCAAAATTGTTTTCACCAATGAATTCAAAACTTCCATCAAACAAGCCTTGTATTATACGCACTAAACGGTACTTTTCGAGTTACAAAAGCATTACTTCACCCTGAAAGGTGGTACTCTTATCCAGAGCCACTGTTAACAGAAGATTACTGTCGGGACAACGGGGATTCACCGTCAATGCATGTGGATTAAAAACTAATGAGTAAAAATGAAAATGGTCGACTGAAATAGAAGCTCCTTTCGTGTGCTCTCATCGGTCGCGTACATATAACATCGAACAAGATGAACAACTGAAGCGAATCAAGAAAGCTTGTTAGTATTAACTATATGTGTGTGATTCTGTGCG
This sequence comes from Echinostoma caproni, assembly GCA_900618425.1. Lineage (NCBI taxonomy): Eukaryota > Metazoa > Platyhelminthes > Trematoda > Plagiorchiida > Echinostomatidae > Echinostoma > Echinostoma caproni. The sequence goes on from UZAN01041016.1 coordinate 40,257, forward strand.
GTGTGTGTGATGCACGCGGCTGGTCACAGCCAAGGATGACCAAGGGTTAAGGTTATACGTTTTTGGATGCACAGTGGGGGCTGTTGTGAGTGATCGATAATGCCTCTAGTATTCTTAGACGGCGTTTGTTTCGATAACGTAACAAAACCTAGAATGCATTTGTAAGATATACCCTATGACCGATTTAAAGCAAGTGACGTGCGATTATCGAAGTCGGTCTGCGTGATGTGGTCAGAATGTTTGGAGTTGTCTGAGTCATAGAGTCACGCACGTACTTGCAGCGTTTGTCTTCCGTCTTGTCTGTTCAAGTTTATTACGGGATCCAAATGTTTCAGAAAATAGAATTGCTTGCTTAAATCGTCTTTACCGTTAGATCTATCTCCTTGAAAACTTTAACCTGATATCTAAATCCCGATGGATGTTGTGAGTGAGGCTCACGAAACAACCTGCAACATCATCAGCTTCATGTATCGAGAAATAAAATTAAGTGAAATTCGTCAATCGCTGCCAAATCAATCGTGAGTACAAGGTAAGGAGGATGAGGATTGGACTTACCTTTAAGGGACGGTCAAAGAAAGTGCACCACTATGGTGAACAAACTGAGTACACAGTCTGACTCCGCATATATAATTCGTCAAGTATATAGGTCCGATGATAAATGGCAGCCAGGTTAACATTGATGTCGGTTAGGAGCCATGATATTCAACTACGCAATTTTGAAGTCCTTTGAACCCCAACCCGGAAGTCGAGAGACATGAACGCTACGTATTCTCTCTGTGAACTTGCGTATGCCTCGTCTCAACGTCATCTGCTGGCCACCACATAGTTTCCTCGAGTCCGCGTTAAGTATTATTTATGAGGCGCGCAACGGTAGGCGACTGTCGGGCGTATGCAAAACCGGTCCCACCCAATGGAGCTCATTGAGCTTGATTTGATGCGATGGTCAGTTTTTGATGTTTGATGTAGTCCCAAACAGTCACCGACTTACCTCAAATATACTAATCCGGTAACTCAATCCCACATGGACCACGCTTCGTAATCCACCATTGTCGAACATTGCCAAAGGATGACTGCCATCAACATGCAAATTCAAAGTATAATAACCGTAAATCAGATCTGATAGTACAATGACGAAATACCCGCGACTTATCGACTTAAGTGACATTTTACTTCGTCGCAACGAGTGTTTCAGTCCTATGTTCACTGCCCGAGGCTTGCAAATGCGGGCGGTCATCTCGTCTGATGCGCTACCGTCGTCGGTCACGCAGCTACCTAAGTACGAGAAACAATCAACTTCAGCTACTTACTCACCGTTTAGTTTTCGATGGAAAAATCTTCATGCTATCCAAGAAACCTATTTTTCTTCATGAAGAAGAAAGTGTTAATAATGTGATCACAACTGCAACGAACTTAAACAAATTGCCAAATACGCAGGGACATTGTGTTAAAAGCGCATTGCACTTTGGTATCACGTGGCTTTTCCATATCACAGTAATTGTATTGCCAAGATCCAGAACATGCGATTGAAGGTGTGCAACATAACATCACCAAATTGTTATAAAAGATTTAATCCTGATTCATGAACTATGATTTTAGTTGTAGCTCAATCAACAGAGATTCTACAGGATATATTTGTTAAAATGGCTTTAAGTTAACTGGAATGAATTAGTGTGGAACTTCAATCCTCTTCAATCAACTTAACTCAGGAATTGTCAACTCCGCAAATCCAGTTGTGGCTTAGAGTGGTGTTGTGCAAGCCAAACGTTCCAGATGTTTTTAGGAAAAATGCGCTCACATTTTAGAGAGCAACAAACGTGGTACTGTTTCAGATGAACAGAGAAAATAACAGGCATTTAATGGTTCTTGTAACTGATTTGAGGCCAGGTAACTAAACCAAGCGATGCTGTTCCAGGTTGGAATCATCGAATTTCGAATAGAAACAAGCAAATCGGTTGTGAGCATTTAATTCGCACTTGTAATTTGGTTGTATTTTCAGGACTGAGAAACGTTAATCGCAGTGACCGAAACGTCCGTGAATACTGACATCGCTGCGTTTCTGACATTATTGACATTCGCAATTTCACTACTGACATTCAGCAAGTGTCATATTCGATTGTCTCAGTAAATGTTTGTCATTTATTCTATGCGATCTTATCGCAATCACGAGCAGATGGTTTTCATTGGAATAAGAAACAGGTAGAAATCGCATATTGATGAGTCAGTGATTTCTGATCGGTAAGAAAATAGCCCTGTCTTGAATGGCGGATAGCTGTTTTTATTTAGCTTTCAACATTTCATTTCTAGGATTGATCATTAATATTAGTGAAATTAAATGAAGAAAATAGTGGTAGGCAGTGATGCCTCCAAAATTAAGTGTTTTTCCATATCGAAATCGTTTTCACGGGGTGTCATCTGGTTTACTCATTGTGTTCTACTTTACAGTACACATTCGATAAACGCTACTCAAACGCAAGATCCAATATTAAAAAGAATTAATGTGGGTAAGTGAGTTTTTCGAAAATTGTGAAATAAAGTACACTCACAGATACAGTGCGATATCAAAAAAATTATACCCGGGTGTTGAGGGTAGCTGTTCATTAGGAAGACCTATACGCCAAGCGATTACGTTTGAGAGAACAGATCAACATGTCCAATCTGGAACAGATCAATGATAAATTGTGTTGTATTGTGATAACTTATGCAAGCATGCAGCTTACATTTCATTCAAAGGTATACAGTTTGCAGCAAGGGTAAGAATACAAATAATAATGAAAAGCGATGGTTTTATCGCAAATCTGTTAACCAGGTCTGTGAAAACCGTTTATTAGTTAACAAGAATATATGGTAATGAGGGTACCGTAGGCTAACGATATATGTTTTGAGTCAGTAGGGAATACAACAATAGTGTGCTATCCTGTTCAAGGATCAGAATAACAAGAAGTCAGATCAGGGTGTAGCGGATACGTAGTGTTGACGAGAGAGTCTTGTGTGCATTTCTTTCACTGGCATACAAATGACGTTCGCATAGGTTACTTATTAGCTCTTTCAGTGGGGTTAAAGAGACACGGCTAATGATGGTCAGTCCGCAACGACGCAAATTAAAGTCTTCCATTAGGAGCGTGGCTAAAGTAACCGGTGAACAATGAAGTAAAACGAGGAAAGCACACTGTTACACAGAATTGAAAATAATCGGATGTTAAACATGAACTGTCGAATTCTATGGAGGAGTGGATGGTTTTAAAATAACACAATCTCCCAGCTTCAATTTAACAAAGGTTAAGGCAATGCACCGCAACCGTTTGGTTACAACGTTTCAAGTAGAGGATTTGGGAATAGGAACAACTGTTACTGGTTTCCAAAAGTCTGATACGGAGCCAATTGTTAAGGACTTGTTGAGAAGTATGTGAACATTTCACTGACAGATTAAGAAAAATATCTCAGAGGAAAAGTGAAAGATCATCGAGGCCCACGCTGGAGATGCTACTCAGAAACAAATTAGAAACAAATTAAGTTTCAATAGGGCAGCATAGGCTAAACGTTTGATGCAGTGCTTCAGTAAATACGTTCACTGCATTCCGTCAAGAGGGATAAGAATAAAACCAGGAAGAAATGACACGAAGGGAACGCTTAAGAGGGGGGTTATTTCTTTGAGGGAGATCGCGAAAACGACTGGTGATTTGATTGGCTCCCGGTGAGCGTATTGTGAATGGAACGGAAGTACCCCGTGGATCTTGCGAGAAACATGGCGTGATCACTAGTGGGAATAGGTGCTGTGAGTTTTAGGGTAAAATGTTCTAGATGTTTAGTAATAACCTTGGCTGAAACTTCTTGTGAGGTATGAGCAGATATTGGTGTTATCTAATATTGGTTGATCCAAACAGGTTATGGGATAGGTGTTTGCATAGCTACACTTACCAAAAATGATGTGGCGATTTACGTGTAAGAGGGAAACGAAAGACGGAATAAATGCATCGACGAAAGATGAAATATGAGATTAGGCACAAAGGGGGCTGTAAATAAGTAGTTCATGACCATTTTTCTATATCGAGAAATTCTAAGGAAACATTTTCTGCACCTGAGCCTTTAGAATCAGTTGTTAGCTCAGCGTGTCGTTTACCGTTTGGCGAAACCGCCAATCGCCTCCGTTAGCACACTCACATACTACTGACAAATGTGAAAAAGACATAATAACACTGCTTCTTCTCAGGGGGAAACTGAACTCCTCACGCATGAAGCAGTGACATCTCTCTTTAGAAAATTTAGTCGAATCTCTCTTCCGTTGAAAATGGTTTTCTGTTTAATGCACGATTTTAAAGGTGTGATCAGGATGTTATCTTCCGAGGATTCTGTGATTTACAGCTAATGTTTATGGTGACATCTATCAAGTTAAATTTGATGTCCACACCTGTATTAATGGTTATCTCTCGAAATCTGTCCACGGGATGCATATTTTCCATAATGTACAGGAACATCATTATATGCGGAATACTTTTCTGGAGTTACGTTGGCTAGTACTGCTTCAGAATGATGATTGTACGTTGCTTCTGTCGTTTTGATGATTGCAGGTAGTTTCCGTTTTGTTTGGGATCTCAACTTGCTCAAATTGTTGCCTGTTTTATTTCTGAAAACCGTTTTTTTGCCTGTTGTTTTCTGAATAAATCAATTTCGATATACTTAATCCAGCAAAGTGCTATTCATATTCGCCACCTCTCTTGATTGTTCTACCGTCTCTTCTCGTCTTTAGATTTCTTGAGTAGTCCATGGTTTCCTCGAGCACGTCACCTGGGTCTTTCAATCACTCGGCATGCGTCTCCATGAACAGGATTACTACAAGCGGTGATACAAATACATTCATGAACTTCCTATCAATGGTTATCACTTCGATCTCCGCAAGGGGACGCAGCAGGATCGGATTCACTCTCATTCATTCACCTAAAGATGAAGGCAGTAAACTAAAACGGTCTACCAATATCCTGCTGCACAACATTTACACGCAACTGCAGATGCCTTTATCTTGAGGCGAATAACTGATCGTTCTCATTTTCAACATAGGACCTCGCAACGGTTGAGAAAACCCCCACGGGATACGTTTGATCCCGATCAGTAACAAAGTGCTTGTATCGGTCATACTCGGACATCTGACCTCTTTTATGGAAACGAAAATCCTTGAATCGCAAGCCAGATTCCAGCCTGACCGTGAACGTAATGATAAAACGTTTACGTCTCCTCGGGGCATTATGGATTATGGATTATTTCGTTTATTAATCCCGAAAATGAACTGAACAACTACCATTGCATACACACCTGCGGTTTGCGGGTGTACGTTCTGCCAAAATGTCCATCAATAATTTGACATTTGTCAATGCCAATACCGCTGGCCGACGTGGGCATGATTCTGTTTGGCTATTAGCTCTCCAGCTGTCTTGCTTACCATACGCGTGACACGGTTGACTGTGAATAAGTCATAATAAAACGAATCTACCCTGCGTATTGTTGTTCTACTTTGCTAGCGGGCTACGGGTCCGAGACTACACTGTGTGAAACCCAAACGTAACAATTACAAGTTCATCAAGCTGTCCTGTGCGCGACATTTGATGAACTTCTAACTATCGGCTTCTGTACAGAGTTGCATGAATAACAAGACGCCTCAGATTTTGTAACGGTTATTCTCTTGTTAGCTTTACAATGTGGAACGAAACCAAAATTGAACTGGAGATCTTATCTTTTGGAGCCTCTTGTCGCCTCACTTCAGTGAGGCAAACAATCATGCGATAAATCATTCAGTTAAAACCTAGGTTGAACAACTATTTCCATCTCTATCACATCAGGATATCTGAATATGATTCCAAGGTGTCTCGCTCTAATTCCAAGCCATCGCAGTGAGCTCGTCGGCGATGATGCGTTCATGTTGTCTAGAAAACTGGCTGAGATGCGTGGAGCACTAGCATCAAGCATGGAATTCCTAATCCCCTGTCGATTGTGAGAAGTACTTCATTCACACAACCAACTTCCCATGACCTATCTTGGTTGTGTTACCTTGGCTGGTGAGCGTACGCCTTCGTATGCGTTATCAACTCCACCTACCGAAAAGTCATATCGGTCTATGCTCCCAAAGGATCATGATATCCGCCGGATTATCGCGAATCACTGGCTAATAGAGACCGGACCGCCTTCGCAGGCCATAAAGCAACATTACATCTCTCAAGACCCAGTGATTCCGTTCGACTAAGCCGAACATTTTCACGTTGCAAAACTCCCAAAAAACAAATTGCAATTTGCCTCATAACTACACATCCGTGTCGAAAATATCCGTCCCATCACTACTGAACACGAGCATACGTATTTTGTTCTCCGTTCTCGGATTCATCCAAGACTCCTGGTTGAACCCGCATGCTGCTGACACATTGGTGCCCGTTGAGGTTTATAAGGTTTAGTTGCATTACAGAGTTTCCTAAGGCAGGAAGCGGCGCTGGTGTGGCCATCTATATCAACGCATTGTAGCGTGGCAAGTCGTATGCTATTTACTCATACTCAAGCAAAGGTGTGGATTTTTCATCTCTTCAGTATCACCCTTTATTCTTCCAGGAAATAATCAAGTTCAAAACAAAAGCATACTCTTGACACTTTGGTGCTCGTTGAGGTTTATAAGCTTTAACGGTATTACAGAGTATTCTACGGTAGAAACGGGCGATAGTGTGGCTATACATACCAACGCTTTGTTGTTTAGCAAGTCGAAGCTATTTACTCATACTTAAGCAAAGGTGTTGGTCGTTCATCTCCTTAGTAACACCGTGCTACATGTTTTCTTAATCTGCATTGCACGAATATATGTGTGCTTCTTTTTGGGCGACGTTCCGCCTCATTTTTTTCGATTTCACTTGTCCCAAACGATATACTACCAAAGAATTCATCACCAGAATGATCTACATATGCAATCTAGTCTGAATCAGAAACAGTGCTTTAGTTACATGCAACCATAACCATGAAAGTGCTGTACATCATGACGGGCCGGCGTGGTCTGTGCACCACACCCCCGCATTTCAGGAAATCGTTCATAGACATCGTTCGGAGCATCTCGTTGGATTATATCATTCCATATTCACCTCGCATTGTCTCTGGCATTGAGCACAAAGCCACTTGACGGACCATCTTCGAAGTTTGTTTAACGAGTTCCGTTTTATATACAAAGCAACTTATCGACCTTCTTTGACCTGATTTGTATCACTGCTTGAGTATAACCTGAATAGTGTTGTGTGTGAATTTAACCATGCCTCAATTCGGCTTCTTAACGCTTATACCCGACCGAGTTACTCATTTCTCCGACCGAATATAATGACCCTTTTGAAAGAATTATACCACACCACCCTGTGTTATTTTCCCTTCATCTACAATCTCTCGTTTCAACAAGTGATCATCGTCTATGTTTGTTAGATCTAGGATATATTCTCTATCTGCTTTCAATTCAGTGTGGCGAACTAACCGAAATAAAATGCGTCTTTGTAGCACATTCCTTGAGGACTTTGGTTTTATTCAGATATCGCTGCCGCATGCATCCATTTGCTTCTCATCTAAGCCTTCATCAAACGACAATATCAATCTTTTCACTCGTACAACCCACTACACTTGCGACGTGTTGTCCTTCGGATACTTTATTGCAATCAAACGTTCTGCATGGTTTTCTCGCACGAAAACCGCTACCGGGATACAACAAGCATTTTTACTAATTTCGGAACTCAACAATGGCCAGATAAAATACACACTGATGAAAAACACATTCAGCGTATCGTGTTGTTCTATGCTAAACTGCTTCTACGCAGCCACAACAGGCGACATTGATATAGATGTATTCGGATGCTATGCGGAACGAAATCCCGCCAGAGTAATCCTCATCCACCCATGAAAATGAGCACGCGTTGAATCCCATAGGGATTGGGACCTGTCGTCACGTGAGAATGTTCCGACTTCTGCTCAACGCAGCACCGGAGGTCGTCGCATACCGGTCAGAGAAACGATTTGCGATAAAAGTAGACAAAGCATCCACAAGAAAGAACAACGACTTGATAGCTGGGCAGAGTCTTTTAGTGAACAGTTCAATCGGCCTAATGCTAATCTTGTCATTCCAGCAATGGCGGCGGAAACTCCATGGGTGATAACATGCGATCTTCCATCATAATCGGAAGTACTAAGCTGCATTCAATCACTAAAGAAAGGAAAGACTGCGGAACCTGATGGGCTTCTTCCTATTTTTTCAAGGTGAGTGGTGATTATCTTATCGATTCTACAAATAGCCTACTTCACAGCATTTGGGCGGAAAAGCGCATCCCTTTATCATGAGGTGAGTTGATGATCGTCCTGTTTTTCAAGAAGGGATCACGCAACGAATACGCTAATCAAAGTCGGATTAATTTGGTTCCGATAATCGCAAAAGTGTTCACTTCTGTGTTGCTTTGCCGCCTAAGGGAGAGGAATATCCGCGAACATGAAGCTGGATCCCGACAGGGTCACGGGTGCATCGACAAAATTTTCACTCTGTGTCAATTCTTCGAACTTTGTCGCACTCATCCTCGGCCAACAATCACAGTGTTCTTCGACCTAAAAGAAGCCTTAGATTCAGTTGACCGTAAAGCTCTTCTGTGGTCACTGATCCGCAAAAGAATTCCGCGGAAGTATGTAAACCGATTGCGGTCGTTGTATCTGCATACTTCCGGTAGCGTAAGGGTCTACGGTGTGGTAAGTAAATCGCTGGAAACCAGGAGCGGTGTCCGTCACGGGTGCCATATTTCGCCCTTCCTGTTCAATTTCGTCGTAGACGAAGTACTGGAGAACGCCCTTACTGGTCTCCAAAACGTAGGTATTGGATGGAAAGCTAGAGAAAAGAGTACACTGATGACATCGTATGCCTTTTCAAAACTATGCAGGATGCGCAATGCCCTCTTGACAGACTAGCAAGTTCTGTATCTCCTTTCGGCATGTGCTTTTCACCTTCAAATTGCAAATTGATGCTACAAGACTGGGTGTCGTCTACCTCAGCGTTGATGCTTGATGGTAAGGAATTAGCTAAAGTGGAATGCTTCAACTACATAAGTAGGTGCGTTTCAAATGACGGTAGCTTAATCAACGAAGTAACCACCCGCATTTCCAAGGCTCCAGCAGCTTATTCAGGATCGAAAGACCTTTGATTCAAACGCGATGTTTCGTTAAAACTAGAGTTCTTGTACACTGCGTCGATGTGCGGCCAGTTCGGTTCTATGGTTGAGAGACCCTAAATTTGCGAGTATCAGCTGTTCGTCTTCTTGAAGTATTCGACTGCAGATGTTTATATAGTTTGGCCCGGGTTGGATGGAGCGAGCTTGTAAGCAACTCTGAGTTGAGGCGTCGTGTATTTGGTTATGATTCGATGGAAAATTCGTTGTCCCATCGAATTCACATTAATCGGGTTGACTAATTAGAATATGTATTGCGCATGTTCAGCCGTCGTCTGCCGCACCGCGTCTTATTTGCAGTTTCGGCTCCAGGTTGGAAGAAACCGATTGATGAAAGAGGCATGAAGAAATGCACAGAGTGATTTGGTAGAATCGGTGTACCCAGTCTTTTAGGTTGGGGTCCGAAAGACTCTGCAACTGGTTGGCTGGAGACAATAAAGAATATGGCGACTAACCGACAGCAGTGGTGTTCATGTTGTCATTTCTTAACAAGGCAGAATGTTTGAAAAATGGTATGTGTGCTCAGTTAGATTGTGTGCTGCGGATGTTGAACGTAGAGGTTTTATTCTTTGCAACCCTGCAAATAGGCCCAATCCCTCACTATCTTTTTCTTTATCACTTCATTTGTGTACATTGTAAGCTGGCAGCGATCAGTGAGGCTCGCTTCACTGTATCTTGCTGTACGATTATGATGATGACCAATGTAGTCTCTGTGTTGGCCACTACTACTTAGCTGAGATCATTCAGATACATATAGTTTAACCAAATTTGGTGATCCTTTTTTGGATACACAAAAAAATCAGACCAACTAGTTATGATATGGACGTTGATAACGTAACAAACTCACTCAAATAAAATCCGTCTTTGTAGCGCATTACTTGAGGGCTTTGATTCTATTCAGATATCGCTGTCTCATGCATTTACGTGCTTCTCGTTGAAGCCTTTATCGACAAACAATGGGAATCGTTTCACTCGTACAATCCACTACACTTGCAACGTGTTGTCCTTTGGATACTTTATTAGAATCGAATATTATGTATGCTTCTCTCTCACGAAAACCGTTACTGGGATATAAGGAGCACATTTACCAATGCCGGAACTCAGCAATGGTCAGATTAACCTACACCGTGATGAAAAACAAAATTCAGCATATCTTTTCGTCTTTTGCGAAACAGCTCGTACGCATCCACCACAGGCGTCATCCATGAAAATCTATTCGGATGCTATGCGGAACTGAATACTACCAGAGGAAGCCTCAACCTCTCATGAGAATCCGCATGCTAAGAATCTTATATGGATTGAGACCTGTCGCTTCCGTGAGAATGTTCCAAATCCTGGTCAATACTACGGGGTGCGTCGGCGTCTGGATCACGGACAAAATAGGCTCACCTGAATCGTGCTATCCATCGATCGCCGCTCACGTGATCCCCCGTTTCGAAAGAAATCTCTAGACTGATCGCCCCCACAGACACCACATGTTTCTATCGTACCGAAGGCATGTTTGACGGGCTTTACCAATGTAGGATCTGTGTTGGTAACTGTTTATTAGATCATTGAGGTAAACGTAGTTTAAACAAATTTGGTGAGAGTTTTGGCAAGAAAAAATATTCAGACCAACTAACAATAACATGCACGTTGATAGCATAAATCCTGCATTTCTACATCAGAACAGCGTTCCTCCTAGACCACGGATTCCGGAAGATGCGGGTAATGCAATCACAGTTTCGAGCATAACACTGTTTGAACCCCCCACAACGAAATTACCCACTGATATACGTCCCGAAGACCTAACATCATCCCTTCTAAATCTTGGTTCCGGTTCTAGGGCCCTCCTCTACTTCGCTTTTCAGCATATCCTTTCGAACATTTTCTATCCATGATTGATGGCATGATTCGTCACGATCAATCTTGTGTCCAAATTATATGGATCCAGCACTCTCTACAAGAATGTCCGTCCCACTTCTCTAGAATCATGTGGTCTTAAGTTGACTAAACCTGTTTTCCCTAATTTTTTGGCTGTTTCAATGAATTTAACCGAAGAACACACCAGTATGCGCATACATTTAACAGGTTTACATGTTATGGCTTCCCCCATGGATTGAGTTTCCAAATCCGTAGACGCGTCCAAAAGATTTGTAGATTTTATCTTCTTAGACTTTTGCTCCCATCCCACGTTCCCTCTTTTTCCGTAAAACAGTATGATATATTATCCTAAATCACCTGTTGGGATGGCGGTTGACCAACTCACAAGTGTTATGCAACAATACCGTGTTGTGTGACGAAGTCAAACCACTCTTGGTGAAATTGGGAGTGCTCCAGTAAGCGATATGTCCTCTATTCTTGTTTCTCACCTTCGTTAGTGACCAGTCAGGGAGTTCAGCAGTTTCATTATTTTAATATACTGAAGACGCAGTTCTTTGCCATGCCACTTTTGTGTCTTAGAACCTTTCAAATTTATGTCTTAAAACATGTCTGCTACTCCCTGCTTTATTTATGAAATATTCAAATGTAGAGTCGTATTTTAGGGATGTCTTCGTCAATACAAATTCTGCCTGGGCAAACATCCAGGCCATTTCGGACTTTTCTAGTCTTTCACAATTTTCCGACAATTTGGGTAATATCCAACAGTTTTCCACTACATCTGGTCTATCTCCTAACCCATCCAAATGTTTCGAGTGTCTCTTTACATTATCGCGCTCTACTGTCCCAAGTGAACCGGTATCCATTGGCTCCGAACCAATATTCCGAGTAAATTGTATAAAATACCTGGGAGTTTCTATTGATTCTAATCTTCACTGGACCTCTCACATTCAACACATCGTCAGTAGGCTCCGACGACTTTCTTTTCATATCCGCAAGCTTCGTCAGTTTCGTATCCAACAAGCAATCATTTCCAAATTTGTATACCAGTGTGTCTTGCCCATTTTACTCTACTCTTCACCAGTTATTGTTCCCAACCTCCTAAAGAAGGATTTTAATTTGCTCCGACGTGGAATAACCATTATTAGTCATGTCTCTTCAATCCCGCTAAAGGAGTTGGTAACTAACCTATACAAACGTCATTTGAATGCATGTGAAAAGTTTGCACATAAGATGCTCATGAAATCCACACATCCATTACATGCAGATTTAACTTCCTGTCGTTCCCACCCTTCCACACAATCACAATATCATTGTGTTCCCTCTCGAATAAACATTTATCGTAACTCCACAGTACCCTCATTATCACGTATTCTTGTTAACAAAGAGCAGGTTTTCACAGACTTTGTTAACAGTTTTCGGATTTAATTTCCGTTTATTTTCCATTGTAATTGTTTTTTTTTATATATCTTTCCCCCCTTACCCCAAACTGGATACTTTTAACTGAAAGGCAGGCTCCATGCCTGCAGAAGTTATCACAATACAATACAATACAATACAATACAATACAATACAAATATAGAAAAAAGGGAAGAGGGGCAACGATGAATTTGTTATAATTTCCGGTTCGAACCAACCACTAACTACTTGGCGACCACCCCAGCAATAGTTCGCATATCCATGAATTTTCCGTTTTATCAAGACTGTCGTTCAATATATATAAGTGTTTCGAATGCATTTTATCCTCTCTTGACGCATTTATTCCAGTGACCCTATGTTGATACGCAGGTTTCCTCTAGCTAAAGTAGATTCAGTGCGTCAACCTCACCGGTGCTGGCAAGTCTCCCAGCGATGACTCGATGAATACCATGCAACACCGATTTATCTACCTCCCGTTGATGTTCGGGGGACGATTGTGAGATGGGCTTCGGTCACACACACCTCAATTCCGATGAAATGCATAGCGGTTGTTTATCTTACTGGTACGCGTATGCCCCCGCTGCTACCAGCGATTCATGTGTGATCAAGGCTTGAGTCATAGCTTACCGCTATCGCACGATGCTGCAACAGAATGCATAAGCTACACCTCAAGCGGCTGCACTGGGGCTTCAATAGATCATGTTCAATCAACATACACATCAATATTGACCAGATTCACATCCAGTTTGTTCGACGCTTTCAGGTCATAATCCATCTCTGTGACACCATCACGGAAGCACTTTCAGGCACTGAACAATTGAAATAACCATTTTGGCCATATTTCTCGAACGAAATGAGATATCTGCATCAAATGAACTGGAACAGAAATCATGTAACGAAGGCTGTCGAAGGATGCCATAATTGTCATGAGAGTTTTATACGAAAAACTGTAATGTGCTGTTACTTTTATAAACCTTGCTTCTACCTGAACTAAACGTGTCCGTGTGTTAAGCATCTGCACGAAAAATACTCTCCTAGCTAATTCACCTTTTGCAAGACGATCTATCCCAATGCCGCTCTCAGTAATCGATGAGACTTGTATCTCGTTTATCATCTTCTTTCATTGACCTCGACTGAAATTCTATAGTTCCACATCTGACTAAATTCCATGCAAAGCGACAGCGTGGTTCGTCTAAATTTCTCAGCACACTTAGAAGATGCATATTTTACTCGTGTTGTTTCCTTATAATAATGCGATGTATATTTTGTGACTGAACTACGAATAAATGGCCATGAAAACGTGCATACAAATCCAAAAATAAGTCGTTCGAATTACACCTTATTGAGGCTCTTGTCCGACTGTTTTCTGTGTCTCTCACACAAGGTCCCCTGAGTAGGTGGTGAAATTTTCAGAATAGACACGAGTCAGGCATCATGAGTCATAATCGCGAATGAAACAGAGTAGAAAACAGTATGTGATGTCAGGGGAAGAGTGTAGTGGACTAGCACAAAGTTATGTCCATGCTCCACTTTTATCTACTCTGTATTATCTCCTTCACCAAGGTAGAACATAACTGATCGGATGATCGCCATGGAGTCAGTCATTAAGCACTTCGACAAGACATACGCTTGGTCAGCAAAACGGAACAAACTCCCAATTATCTTTGATGTCAACACCTGGTTGGAAACGGACTTTCGCCAAGTGATAGAACACTCATAACCTCTGATCATTACGATTAAATGCCCACAGTATATAACACCAAAGACATCATGTTATTTATTCTTGGAAACTTCAACTTAAGAAATCGGCTTCGAGTGAGAGCAAAACCATCGTCATAAGTTACACACCACCTTAATAGCGCGTTGGTCTCTGAAAATATTGACACTTCCTACCTACCTCCAAAGCTTCCGCATGACCGCATCTTGAGTTTTGCTCAACACTCGAGGTCCGTTTGTTATTCAAAATACGAGGGCACTTACTCTAGTTAAACACCATCTGACTAGGTATTTTGCGGGATTAAGAAACGCCTCATAGGACGGTCGTTTAGAAGCTCCGCATCTCTCTTCTTCGAGAGGTCGTATGCGGCAGGGCGAACTCAGTGAGATCCACATAATCCTGGAAGATTTCATAAACGTACCGAGTGGAGCGTTACTCAAAGTCATCAAGCAACATATCACTAGAGTTCATTATGTACAGTTTCCTAATGATGAAGTAGCAACCCACCTGATTCTGTCGTTCTTCATTGCCAGCATATTGAATGATTGGAACAAGCACCCCGGGTTTTCTTCCGGATAGACCACAAATTGCAACACAAGGTGTACAAAGTGAAAGATCCAATTCAGATGCAGGACCGAAGAAACTACATTTACAAGATCAATTGCGAGGATTGCCTATCAGAATACATCGGACAACCATGCAGACAGCTTAGTGTGAGAATGATCGAACATCAAAGACAAAAAAACTGAGACCAATTATTGCCACGCAATTCAACAAACTCGAACGAGATTCGGCAAGCGCAATACATGCCATTGCCGAGGGACATGGTATCGACTATGAAAACACGAAAATGGTATTCGAACAAACACCGAGCGCCTATACGCCGCGGCTGTGGCAATCAATGCTAATCCTGGGTGAATAAATCAAAACAACGGGGCAAGGGTTTCGTGTATGTGAACAGCAATAACTTTACTTACCAGCAGTCATCCTAAAGCTGATTTAACCTCAGATCACCCCGATCACATAGGAAAACATTGCATAAACGGATGTGCTCAAAGCCCGATCCGGATTGATGACCTTCACACAGAAACGGACACAGACTTATATAAAGATATACACACTCAGTGCGCGAGTCTTTCGTTGGCAAACTGTTGCTGATTCCTTCGACTGTAAAATCGCTTTGATAAAGATTACCCACTGTGCCCGAAATGTCAGCCTATTTTCACCGGTAGCGACTTCGCTGTTTTCTTCAGAAGTACAACTTATATAAAGCATATCGCATGGCGGATCGATTTTTCGATACACTCCGCACATCGCTCGGATTTGACACTATGACTACACAGTTTTGTTCTCCGTGTGCATAAATAAGATTGACTCTTATTCATGAAGATAATACCCGTTTTTTTCAGCTTCAGCTTCATTGCATTCCGGCTGCACTGTGAGCTTATCTTCTGGTCATCAAAATACTTGATTCGCTAAATTGAAGCCGATGGTGTTACCTATCACGATTGAGTGCTCGGTGAAGTTGAGTCGCACACCATACAGAGCATCCAACCATGAGGTGTTAACGCAATTTGCCACGTCTGAGGCATATCATTGGTGTGTTGCGATCGGAATAGGCTGCAGAGGACAAGAAAGGTCAACAGACAGTGGAAATATTCCACATGGAATGTCAGCCAATACCAAATGGGTGTTTACGATGTTCTCGTTTTTGAATCGATAGTAAATAACACACAGACAAACAAATACACCGATATGTGGTACAACGAATTAGTAATTTGCTTTCACTTTTGAGACACGAATCGAGTCTTCCAAGGCGCAGTTCTAGGTCCCTCGTTTTTCTTTATATTCACAAAAGATGTGGCACAGATTCTTCAATATTCGTGTTTCACGTTCGTTGATATTCTAGGGCGTCCAGAGGTAGTCCATCGATGGTTGGTTCAGTGGTACGTACCTAATAATCTATTCGAATGCCGCCTTTTGGCAATCTAAGCTTGTGCATATTTAGTAAATGAAACCCCAATGCCATGGGCCTCGAAGATTAGAAATCTAGGTATCCTATGACCCCAACTTTAATCCTACAGCTCAGTGCTAAAGAACCACTGAATGCGCTCAGCGGTAGCTATTCAGGTTATATGCAGAAGGCCTGCTGTTTTCAGTCCATTGTATGAATCCATTATTCATTCAAACATGGACGGCGTATTACTGGATGAGTATAAAAAGTTTAGTCATAGTCCAGCGCCTAACTACCTGAATAACAACTGGGAAAAGAGAAAACTTATCAGCAGTCGTTAGGAGATTTTAATTTCTCCTCACTCAAATGTAAACGAGTGAGAGAAGATCTGATGAGAGGTTATCAAATTATAAAAGGTTAATTGAGACTAATACCAGATACCTTTTCAATGTGTATAGGGCTCAAAACAAGATAAGTCATCACCTCGAATTTCTACAAATCTCACACAGGGTAATGTCTATGTGAAACAGGATACTAACAGAAACGGTCACCTGTGTGAGTGTTAACGCCTTCAATTTGACCGTAGATAAATGTTGGTCAGCAATGTTCCGCGAGGTTAGTATTTATTATTTCGAATAAAGTCCACCGTTGCCTGAAACACCCGGCTTCGGTGTTGAATTCGTTCTCAAACCGATTGTACTGTCACATGTGTTCTGTGCACATGAATGCTCGTGAGCCATGAGGTCTCCAACCAATCAGGCGATGAGACATCCTTGCTCATGTTCTTCCCTTTCAGCTTGCCTCCCAAGGAGAAAACGTTGTGGAAACACAGCTAAATTTAAGTATCACAAGTACCGAACCACTATCTGATTTTAATCGCTGAACTGCGTCTACTTAAACTATTACAATGGATGAGTAAGAAAGAAACTGTCGTATTTGTGGTTCCATTTACGAAGTAGACATTTCTCCGGGATTGAAGTTACGTGAGCTGGTCTTGGTGGAAATGCACAAGTCAACGCATCGCACTTTAACACCATTCCAAGCGGCGCTATTGAGAAAACGCTCGCATGTTCTCACGGGCGATGACTGATCCGAATCCATTTGGAATACAAACTACGAGTAGTCGCAGTGGAAGCCTGGGCTTCCCCATTTCTTAGACAACATGCGCTCCCTTTGATCGCTCGTGTATAAACACTTTCTTCATATTCTTCTTTGGGACAACATCGGAAGGTCGGAATTCATAACAATCCCTTCAAC
This sequence comes from Echinostoma caproni, assembly GCA_900618425.1. Taxonomy (NCBI): domain Eukaryota; kingdom Metazoa; phylum Platyhelminthes; class Trematoda; order Plagiorchiida; family Echinostomatidae; genus Echinostoma; species Echinostoma caproni. Next base: position 57,667 of record UZAN01041016.1, read on the forward strand.
TCTCTCATGAGATTGGTATTTCATTCCCGTTAACTTGATTGGCTGGCTGTCAGCCATTGGTCTGTTGTACATGTTGGTTTGTCACCTATTCGCCTTGTTCATTTGTACTTTTCTTTATTGAATACCACATGAGCTGATTTCCCGGAAGGGGTAAACGGCCAATGAACGGGCAGCCGTGCAACACGCAATGGGGAAAGACAGACGATGGTGGTGGGATTGGACCACACGTTCTCTAGGGTGATAAATTGGTGACCTTACCGCCGGGCCACCACTGCCACATATTCCGACCGTTCAGTTTGAACTGTATGTAGTCGCATTCCATGCATGGAACGCTTTGCCAGACTTTGAAGTCGGATTCCAATAAGGCACTTCCATTTGATTGCGTCTTGTCAACGTAAACATGCACTCTAGCTTCAGCTC